>BLSH010316628.1:1798865-1812847 GCA_018402905.1 Glandirana rugosa
GGGGTTATCTGTATGTTTTGTCTGAATGATAGAGATTTTATTACAGTCACATTGCAATTTGTTTTTCATGTATTTCATAATTTATAAAACTTTTTTGCACTTTCCTAATATGTATAGTTGGCTGTGATTTTAGCGGGTAAGGGTTGAGCGCAATCAGGTTTTTTATTCCGAGTAATAGAATTGCTTGGTACCAAGAGCTCCCTTCCTAATTCCCTCTACCCTTTTTTATTTAATTTGATAATGGATATTTAGACTTTTTAGTTTACGTTTCATAGGAGGCAGTTCCTAGAGTGTCCTGTAATTTTAGTATTTAATGTTCTCATTTTTCTACCCAGTTTCCTCGTAAACCCTATATTCTCTTTTCGCTCTCTGTACCCCATTGTACTAGAGCCAGCCTTACGTGAGCAAAGGATGATGCAAAAACAGTGCTCATACTACACAATGAAAAGGAATAGAAATGTGCTGTATATTCTCCTAACATTATTTGTCATGTACACTTTAGGGACCTCCAGGCCAAAAGGGAGATCAAGGCGCAACAGAAATTATAGATTACAATGGAAATATTCAGGAAGCATTACAGGTAAAGCAATATTATTGGATTATTAGAGACACTGGGGAATGCTATATTTCATTTTTTAATTTGACAGTCTTTGACAGTATTGCTCAAACTGTAAACAATTAGTCAACTAAAATATTTATAAAGTCTTTTTTTTTTTGATAGAGTAAGGAGTGGCAAAACCTCATTTTTTTGCTATCTGTGTCCCAGTAGAGTAGACACAAGAGGAAGTGGGAAGAAATGTCTACAAAGTGGGGAAAGTCCCCTCTTGGTGTCACCATGTTACAACTTTGGATCAACTTTAGTTTTACAAATCTATGTAATATTGGGACCTACCTAAGCTACCCAACCAATCTGTATCTGGCAGGCCCTTGAACTATATCGTTTTTTGTGGATATAAAGGAGAGCGTACAACAAGATTGTTACGTGTGTTAAGCTTTACAGAGTTGTCACAGGAATAAGTGCCCCCATCGGAAGGGTTTGAAATCTATTTCAGTTCTGGTGGCAATGTAAATCTTTTGGATTTTACACCAGTAATGTTAGGCTGTGTTCGGCAGAATTGTCCAAAGTAGTCCCAGTGCAAGAACAAGGCAATTTGTCCTATGTCCTATGCCTTCAGTTTTCACATATGCGTTTCATTAGTATGAGCTGAAAAAAGATAGAACATGTTGATGTTGATTCTGTAATGCATCTCAATGCACTGCAGTGCACAGAATTACTGCACATATACTGAGCAAAATTATAAATGCTACACTTTTGTGTTTGCGCCTATTTATTATGAGCTGAACTCAAAGATTTACGACTTTTTCTATGTACACAAAAGGCCTATTTCTCTCAAATATTGTACAAAAATCTGTCTAAATCTGTGTTAGTGAGCACTTCTCCTTTGCCGAGATAATCCATTAACCTCACAGGTGTGGCATATCAAGATGCTGATTAGACAGCATGATTATTGCACAGGTGTGCCTTAGGCTGGCCACAATAAAAGGCCACTCTAAAATGTGCAGTTTTATTCTGGGGGGGTCCCAAAACCAGACAGTATCTGGTGTGACCACCATTTGTCTCACCCAGTGCAGCACATCTCCTTTGCATAGAGTTGATCAGGTTGGTGATTGTGGCCTTTTGAATGTTGGTCCATTCCTCTTCAATGGCTGTGCAAAGTTGCTGGATATTGGCAGGAACTGGAACACGCTGTCGCATACGCCAATCCAGAGCATTCCAAACATGCTCAATGGGTGACATGTCCGCTCAGTATGCTGGCCATGCAAGAACTGGGATGTTTTCAGCTTCCAGGAATTGTGTACAGATCCTTGCAACATGGGGCCATGCATTATCAGCATTATGCTGAAACATGAGGTGATGGTCGTTGATAAATGGCACAACAATGGGCCTCAGGATCTCTCCAGCGTATCTCTGTGCATTCAAAATGCCATCAATAAAATGCACCTGTGTTCATTGTCCATAGTATACGCCTGCCCATACCATAACCCCACCGCCACCATGGGTCACTCTATCCACAACCTTGACATCAGCAAACCGCTCACCCACATGACGCCATACACGCTGTCTGCCATCTGCCCTGTACAGTAAAAACCGGGATTCATCCATGAAGGGCACATCTTTCCAATGTGCCAGATGCCATTGAATGTGAGCATTTGCCCACTCAAGTCAGTTGTGATGACGAACTGCAATCAGGTCAGGACCCCGATGAGGATGACGAGCATGCAGATGAGCTTCCCTGAGACGGTTTCTGACACTTTGTACAGAAATTCTTTGGTTATGTAAACTGATTGTTGCAGCAGCTGTCCGTGTGGCTGGTCTCAGACGATCTTGGAGGTGAAAGTGCTGGATGTGGAGGTCCTGGGCTGGTGTGGTTACACGTGGTCTGTGGTTGTGAGGCTGGTTGGATGTACTGCCAAATTCTCTGAAACGCCTTTGGAGACGGCTTATGGTAGAGAAATGAACATTCAATTCAAGGGCAACAGTTCTGGTGGACATTCCTGCAGTCAGCATGCCAATTGCACGCTCCCTCAAAACTTGCGACATCTGTGGCATTGTGCTGTGTGATAAAAGTGCACATTTTAGAGTGGCCTTTTATTGAAATAGAAATAGGCCTTTTGTTTACATAGAAAAAGTCATATATCTTTGAGTTCAGATCATGATAAATAGGGGCAAACACAAAGGTGTTGCGTTTATAATTATGCTCAGTGTATATAGATAGATAGATACCGTACACTGTATAAGATATTTAGTAAGGAGGAATATTTACTATTAATGGAGAAGCTGTGCACAGTAACCAATCAGCTTATATCTTAAAAAAATGAAAGCTTGAATCTTATTCATTGGCTGCCATGCCCCACTGTTCCAATCTTAGTAAATTCTCCTCTATAAGTTCACATACATACACTGAGGGGAATTTATCACAACTTGAACAGCTGTGCATGACAATCAGCTTCTATCTTTCATTTTGGTAGCTTACCTGAACAAGCTGAAGATGGAAGCTGAGTTGCCATGCACAGCTACTCCAGATTCTGTCTGCTCCAGTTCTGATAAATCCCATCCACTATAAGCGAACATAAAGTGAATACAGCCATTTTGCCTATATTTGGTATCTCTCTAAATGCTGTTGGTTGGCTGAAATGTATTGATATTAGCATGACATAATTTGCTAAGGACACACAAGCTGCAAGCTGTAATGCTAATTATTATTATATTATTGCAGTATTGTAAGTATTTGATTTTGTGACACAGGCAGTTTTATTTTGGTTCACCAGGGAAGAAATGCTGGAATTAAGCTCTAAAGATTTTTATAGTGCCACAGTTGGAAGCTGGGATGTTTCCTGGATGCAATTATCATGGTTGCCAAATTATTTAGTGCATAGTTATTAAAGCATTGTTTTAGAATAATCTCAATAATGTATGCAGAATGATATCATATTAAGTACAATGTTAATTCTTATTGCTGCTACTTTTCTTCAGAGGATTACCGCCATTACAGTTACGGTAATTCTGCACGGACTGCTCCTTTGTGTTGTGTGTGGCCTTGTCTTGTTCTCATTGCATGCATTGTAATGTTATGTATGTACTAACGGTGAAACCTATGAACTGGATATATTTACATGCATAACAGGTGTTTTTTTAAGCAGGGAATTATGTCTTGGGAATGTGTTCTTACTAAACATCTGGAGCTACTTCTCCTCAGCCACCAGTCAGCAATAGGCTTGCATAAATGTTTGAGTCTGGTAGCCAGGGAAAATATGTTTTTGTAAAAATACAGTTTTACAGGATATTGTAGGGTTTTAGAAACAGTCAACATGGCTTCCATCAAAAGGTGACAATTTCTTATTGGTCACAATGCATACTTCAGCAGCCCAAAAAGACATCAACACAAGTAGAAAATATTATTTTAAAACATTAAACTATATCTATTTTGTTGTTTTTAATAAAGTAGGGAATGTTAAACCCCTGTGTTAAAGTTTATCTAAAACTCAAGTTTGTTGTTTTTAACATAGTAGGAAAGGTGTTAAAACCAGGTTTATTTTTATATATGTATTTGTTTGTTTTTGTTGTTTAAGTCCTAATTGGAAGATTTCCTTTCACTTCCTACCCTGGAAAACCAACAAGAAGAGCAAAACGTGGTTAATTGCCTCTTGGACAACTCTTACTGGGACAGGTTTTCCCACTAGAACATTTAACCTCTCTTCCTCTTCTGGTGGCATCTTCAAAATTTTTGAATTTCCCATCACTTTCTACCACACTGACAATGGTCAACAGGACAAATGGCAGGGAAAAAGAAATCGTAACCCCTCAAATCAATTTAGCACTAGCAAAAATAAGGTGAATGTGGGTATGGCAATACACGGAACAGCACAAAAATACCCAGAACTCAGCCCTGCTTGTCTGTACAAATTACCTAATTAAACTGCTTAAATATTTGGGTAAAAAAACAGAGTTTTTTTGTTGAAAACATTTGAATATACATACAAAACCACAATGCTGCATCAAGGCTGCAAAGTGAAGTTCCTAAATGTAAAAATGTTGCATTCAGATCTGCAATTCGTATAACTTTTATGGGCCTGTATGCTATGGATCTTGGCCCATGACCCATATGGCCCATGCACCCAGCTGCGTTTACATTAGTAAAGCTGCATTGTGTAAAGAGCTGTAAAATCAAAATAGAAAAACCTGTATCTATGGTCAGTAATTCGCACATGTACATATCCAAATTTGAGAAAGAAAAATGGAAGAATAATTATGTGGATCTCTACATTTACACATGTTTGCAGATGTACTTTAACGGACACTTTTTACTCAGGATCTTGCTGCCCGCTAATGCCAGCAAGATCCTTTGTAGATATAAGTAAATGCATTACGGCTGCACGGGCCCATGCAAAATATTTTTTGGGTTATAACTGTTAAAATATTTTGTGTGTTTTACATAGGCATAAATGAATACATTATTCAACTGAACTATATATATCTCAAACCTATGATTACCATGCTGTGGCCTCTTTTCTTACACCCCCAACTCATATCAGGTATGGCAGGAGTAGGCAGCGTGGTGATCTTGCCTTCAGGACTCCATGGGCTTAACAGTTCTAAATAACTATTCCTACTGAAGAGGGTTCTAAGTACTTGTAACTGTTCAAGTAAATAAAAAAAAGAGAAATGAACAGTAAGTGCACATGTCTTTTAATAAATACAGCTTAATGGAAAGGTGTAGCCCATCGTTAAGTACTCCGTCACTGCACCGCTGTATTATATTATTCAGCACTCCAGAGGCTACCATCTAAATTTGCCGTTCACAATAAAGGGAAAAGCGTGACTGGCAGCTGTTCTTAAAAAGACCCATAGCTAAAAAGCAAGAGAGGCAAGGAAACTATAGAAATAAAATGCTCCTGTATTTTCTGTGAGGAATGCTTTCTGTGTACTTAAAGATGTAGTTAGTCTTTAACTTAACTTTAACTTAACACACTAAACACACATTTCAACGTAGACTTACATTTGATTTGAACTGTTTTTGTTGAGGAATTGTACTAAATATCTCCACTTTAAAGCAGTTATTGTATTTTAACAATGTGAACCAAAGCAAAATAATCTGCTACAGCTTCTATCTAACATGTTTGAAACCTTTAACATACTTTTCAGAATATGTCACAGAATCTACTATAAGTGCATTACTTTTACTGTATCAGAATGAATATCCAAGTCTGTGAAATTATACATGCACGGGCTTATTGACTGTTGGAATAACCAGAAATCTAAATTGGTTTACTCTACTTTGATATCAGGATTGCTTTTTATTCAATAAACAATAAACAATTCAATAAACATAAATTCAACCAAGTCGATTTTGTTAAAAAAACTGAATTATGGCAGTAGAAAAAATGTACATTGGCTGCAAATTCATCTTCATAGCAGAAACAAATCTAAGTTTAAGAAATGAAAAATGAAATCTGAAATGGATCAAAATAATTAATAATGATACTTTTATTAAGTATACTAAATGTAGGTCTGAATGAATAAGTCAAAATCTAGTGTATGTTGGCTAGTCATACATTAGAAGTAGCCCTCCGGACCTTGATTATAATCTGGATAAAGTACTTCATTTTGAAATATATAATTTCAGTATATATGTGGCATCCATTCACACTGGAAAGCCTCAGCAAACAAATTCCTCAGATCTGCATTCTCTGGGTAGCAGCGGCAGCACTGCCTATTAGACCTGTCTCCTACTTGCCCACATTCCCAGTGGGCTAGGAACCCCTGTTCCCACCTCCAGCTGCAATGTCAGTGTACAATGCATGTTGTGCCAGTGATGGGCTGGCCCTGTAGTAGCAGGCATGAAGTTGGCAGTTCAGAGACTAAATTGGATTCTGAGTCAACTGCTCTGTGATAACTTCATCCTTCCTAACCTGAACCAGCCTGGGTGAAACTGAGTAAAACTCTTTTTCTTTTACATTTCTCACTGATCACCATTGAAGGGGGTGGGGGTTATGAGCTCTGCCACTGTTCACCAATGCAGGGGGAAAGGAATTTTTAAATACTGCCACTGTACACAAATGTGGGAAAGGGAGGGGGTTATATAACATCCACAGAATACCAATGCAGGGAGGAATTGGTAAATAACACTGCCACTTTCCACCAATGTGTGGAAGGTATTAAATAATATTGCTACTGTCCACCAATGTGTAGAGGGAGTTAAATAACACTGCCACTGACCACCAAAGCAGGGGGAAAGGGATTAAATAACACTGCCTCTGACCACCAGTGTAGATACATACACAAATTGTTCTCCCCTGGGTGCTTAAGGCTGAGCACCCATACAGGAACAAAGAATAACATTGATGGCCCTGTCTTGGCTTAACGAATAAACACATGCAAAGCTCAATATAATTTGTTTATAGATGATTGAAGTTAACACAGCTTTACTTCATTTGCTAAGCTAAGTAAATATTCTCAGCTTTTTTAGTAAATCAACCATAACATGAAACAAATAATTCTTCATAATTTATGCCCATCCATGGTTAGAATTAAATTGAAATTGGGAAGGATGGTGCCCTAAACTATACCCCATGTGTTAAAAGCACCTTTAACATGGAACATTTTCTTGCCTTGTTGTCCTACCTACCACATTGCAGAATAATGAGTTTTTCTAGATAGGCTTGTTAGAGTTGTACATTTTTTTCCCTTATAGGCTGAAAATGTATAATTTAATTGAATATAAGAAAGCTGCTGCTTGACCATCTATGGCCTAATGACAGTCCTATAACTCAATTATTTCCCTTTGGGATAATTAAAGTATTCTGATTCTGGTTCTGATTTGAAGGTGACCATAAAAGTTTTAATAGTTTTATAGAACAAGTTGTGCTTTAAATTTACCAAAATTGTTATGTGAAGCCCAATGAAAACAGTGAATTAATACCTTAATACTATAAGGCTAAGATCTAAAGGAGATTGTAACGGATAGGGTCAGCTTAGGAGCTTTTTCCCTCCGTTGCTTGTACAGGTAGGAATGGCTATATATATTTTCAATTAAAAACTTGACAATATTTTCAATAACTTGATAAGAGGCAATGATCCCTGATTAACCTTGTTTTGAAATGTTGAAGATGTTGTTGCAACTATGTGTGTTGTTCAGTACTGTGCTGTTTTTTATGTCATACCACTCATTCCAACTTGCCCCTTGGTCACCATTTTTTTTTTACGTTACAGGGACCTCCTGGACCACCTGGGTCACCGGGTTTGCCTGGACCAAAGGTGTTATATCTATTGTTAAAAATATTTTAATGTAGATACGCCAATGCATAGAGCAACTTAACTTCTTGTATAACTTTAGTATGTTTTTATAATAATGAGCATATTGACATTTTATTAAAATTAAGTTACAGCATAATAAATGTTGTGCCTTTATGCTTATGCTGCTGGTGGTATGGTGGCAATTGCTATGCTTTGCTACTCTATGATGGCAATGCATGTGTAGTACCATGCATCAAAAATACTAACCCTAATTACCAATTGGCCTATAATTTCAGACTGATGAAACCATCTGAATCATCCCCTGCATTATTAGAATAACAAGTTGGTAAAAGCTGACACTACACTTAGAGATCTAGAGTTCATTGTTGGATGAACACACCTGCTATTCTTTACATTTAGACATTTGAGGGGTGGTTTTTTAAAATGTTGTCAGACTCATAAATCCTAGTTCAACGATTTTGCATGATCTGACAAACGTTTAGTAATCTCCCTGATCTTTCTTCCTATTTGTGTTAGAAGCATCTTACATTATCATATGACAGAGTTGTCTTTCCATCTCTTGGGAAATATGTTAGTTGAAAGTAAACTTCAATAAAGCTGAGCAGGCTTGGCTTCATTGCTCCAAATGTGACAAGAGAATGACAACTTCTGTCAGAGGATGGTAAGTGTTTCTAATATAGGAAATAGCATTCCTGATAGGCTTCCTTTAAATGAAAAAGTCTGTACATATCACAAGCTGTCATTTTGTGAAATCACAGAGGGAAGCTATGTAGTGTAACATGAACTGTCCCTTTGCTTTCTTTATGATCTCAACAAATATTGTCCTTGTAGAATACTATATCACCACAAGAACTTGATTTATGTTTTTAGAAAGCCATGTCACCTAAATATGGTGTGGTGGTTTCATTAAATATCTGCCAGTGAACTTAGCTCACGGTAACTTACATTGTTTCTACAGGGAGAGGGAGGCCCTATTGGTCCTCCAGGAGTTGATGGGGAGCAGGTAATGTTTGCAGTAATTTATCACTCAAAATTTCAATGTGTAGGGGGTGATTAATATTAAGCAATACTGAAATGGACATTAACGCTCAGAAATAAGTAATCTTGAAATGAATGACAATCTCTCAAGTCTAAAATAATATATGATTGTTGTTTACATAATTACTGTATATTCCAAATGTTATTTAGCCTAGGTTCATACTAAAACGCAATGATGAAAAAAGTGCACATTTCCCAAAGCGCGTTCAAAATGCACTGCAGCTGTGATCTGCAAAGGAGGTTTCAATGTTAAGCGACACCCTAAACATAGAGCGCAATTGCTGTGTGTTTTCCTGCCCTGGATAATTGCATGGTACAAAAATACCATGAAATCCGGTTGCAGTGCATTTCCAAAAGTAGCACATGCACTACTTTTGATGTTATGCAGTGCAATTTGAACCCATCCAAAATAAATGGGCTCAAACTGCACCGCACCGAATCGCATGTGAATCACACAGGAATGTGCAGTGCGTTCACAGTGTGAGCTGGGGTTTACTGGCATCTCAATGTGACTGCCATTTTTGAAAATAAAGAAACCTTCATTTTTGAACATTAGTGTCCTAATACTACCACATTATTGTCTAAATGTTACATTTCTGAACTTTAGTGTCCTAATACTATCATATCATTGTCTAGATGTTTTTATTTCTGAACATTAGTTTCCTAATGCTACTTTATAACTATCTAGATGATATTTCATTTCTGGACAACAGGATCCTAATACTACCATGTCATTGCTTAGATCAGCCTTTCTCAGCCTTTTTATGATCAGTAGGGTGTAGTTTTAAATAAATGTGTAAAGAATAGGGTTTTCTTATTATCATTCTCTGGGGTTCCTCCTGAATGTTGTTTACTAATAATCAACCTCTGGTGTTCCCTCAGAGCTTGCTTAGGGGTTCCTTGAAAGTAGAGTATCTCAAGGTAACCTCAGCAACTTCTGGAGGGACCCCGGGATTTCATGGAACCCAGGTTAAGAAAGGCTGGTCTAGATGCTCATTCATTTCTGAGCATTAGTGTCCTAATATGACCTTATCACTTTCTAAATGTTTTATTTTCTGAACATTAGTGTCCTAACATCACCCTGTGACTATCTAGCGGTTCTTTCATTACTGAACACTAATGTCCTAATACTACTGTGCTAATATTTAATTGTTCCTCATCTGTTAAAGGTTACCACCAAAGTATAACTTTCCACACGGCAATAGCATGACTTCATGCAGTACTGCTTTTGCTTGACAGCAGATGAAAGTTGACAGGACAGTAAAGTTGGTGGAATAGAACTAGATGTAAATCATACCATAATATATTTGATTTAATTAATTTAAAAACGTTAGGTTCTATTCATAGTCAAACATCTGAGGAAGAAAACAAGTAATTGTTATTTCACTTATTGTAGATAAATTTATTTTTGACAAAAGATAATACTGTATTTTGCTACCTTTCCATGCTTTATATTATGTTAAAAGCAATGGATTATGTGTTGCTGTTCATATTAGACTGCCACTGTATGTGATCTTCCAAGTTCTAGGAATTCTCATGAGATAAGATTTTGTAAAGATGTTACTAATGCCACCTTCCAGACAGATCTCCCCTGGCAGTAGCCAGACATCTGGCCAATGTGACAAATAAAAGATGCAAGTTTCAAACATGCTTACCTCAATAGGAAACATAATAGCATAAAAGCATAATAATGCTTTTAGGTTAATTTTATTTTTTTATATTTATATGTTTTTTTTAAACTAATGCTAAAAGTAGAACTATAGGCAAACTTTTTTTCATTTTGAATAAAGCAGGGGAAGGTTATATAACCCCTGTCAGTTTTTTTTCCCACATCTGTGTCCCAATGGGGAGATTTATATTCACTTCCTGTCCCATAGCCAAACATGAAGTGAGAAGAAATCCCTGCAAATTAAGATAATTCCTTGGGGACCCTCAGGTCACCAGAACTAATGTCCCCATTGGAAGATTTCACCTCCATTACTTTTGTAGGGACAACCCAAAATTTGGAGTTTTCTTTTACTTTCACTTTCAATGATAATGGTAAACAGAACAAATAGGGAAGGTGGATCTCCCTAATGGGGACACAGACTGCAATAAAAGCTGACAAGCATTCTAATCCCTCTCCACTCTATTCAAAACTCAAAAACGTTTTGTCTTTAGTTATCATTTAAAGTATATCTAAAGCAAATACCTATTTTTTGTATAGAATAGGAAATGATTAAAACTCCTATCAGGATTTTTTTAATCTGTGTCCCATTTTAGAGATTTACTTTCAAGAGGGTAAGTCTCTCTAATGGGGACACAGAAAGCATTAAATACCTGACAGGGGTTTAACCCTTCCCTACCCTATCCCAATCAAAAAAAAAATAGCATTTAGATATACATTTAATTCAGGGCGCGTTCATGGCACTGGTTTTGCAGTATAGTCTTTCCATTATTGCTGCTCTCTTTGTGATTATTTTTTTTATATGAAAATGCACACAGAAATTAGGGTGTGTGTCCCTCTTCTGATTTAATCATCATTG
Source organism: Glandirana rugosa (assembly GCA_018402905.1). Lineage (NCBI taxonomy): Eukaryota > Metazoa > Chordata > Amphibia > Anura > Ranidae > Glandirana > Glandirana rugosa. The sequence continues at coordinate 1,810,245 of BLSH010316628.1, forward strand.
TCTGTAATTTGATTTTCAACTAATCTGCTCTATAAAAGTTTAGACTTTTTATCCAGCAGAGTAGTAGAGGTTAACATGTGAAAATGAGCCTAGAGCTTCACCTGCTGGCTTCAAATGGTAAACAGTGAAAAAGTGAAAAAAGTATATTAACTTTTTAATGTTGAACAACAATGTATATAATTATATACAAAATCCTTTTTAGCCCCTTAAATCATATGTGCTCCAACTTTAACACATTGATGTGTTAATTTGATTATCCAGATAGCATGTTTCACCCTAAATATTAATAATATTAGAATTGAACGTAAACATCCGTAAAATATCTGTCACACAGGGGAAACTGCCATTTCATTACTTCTTTTTGAAATGTGTGTAAAATTGTCTGTTGTTAACAGATACCAATTAGAAAAGTTTGACTCTGATTTAGAGCTGTTGTGCAAAATTGATAAATAAATTGGTGGAGGTGAGCACTATAGAGAGTGCTTTTTTGAAGGCATGTCAATGAGTAAGGCCTATAGATGTTTTTACAATAAAGGTATCACCATTTTCTGGTGGGAGAGCACAATACAGTGTCCAACTTAGCAGCAAATCTTGGGTCACTCTGGCAGACCAGTCATAATTTCTAGAGTTGACTGGCAGGGCTGGTGCTATGCTTAATATCACGAGAAAAGTTGTTATTAGTTATAATTGCAGAATCCAGCATCAACAATTACTGTTTTGAACATTATAAATTTTAAAGTACATGTTTTGTTAATGTTCCTTTCGATTCCACAGGGGTTTGTATTGTATTGCATATCTGTGATCTCCACAAAATGAATGTTGGAGCCCCACAGTAAAAGTGCAGAAATTACACAGTCTGAATGCAGTAAAGCTTTTTAGATGGAAGATGGGCAATTAACTGATGCAAGGGGTTTACAGTCACTGTTAGAATCGATTCCCATGAATACAGCCATTATTTTGTTCTCATTTTCAGTCATTGTAATTTTTTCTTGTTTACTTCTTCACGATTGTCATTTTCATCTTGGTATACTTTTCTTAAAACTGGTACTCACAAAGATCATTTCATTCTTCCCATTCTGCCTCAGTATCTTCTTGTTCTATCCAATGCTTTTGATTGCCCTGCTATTGCTAGGTAACAGTATTAAATGATGATGGAATCCTTAAGTACCTGTCCCATGTAAACATTGCATTAACAATATTTTCTAATGGCCAGTTATATATGGTTTGTACATTAATTGCAATTACATTTATGAGAGGAACAAATTATAGGCTTTGGGTAATACATCCATTCAAAGGAGAATTCATCATTTTAAACATGCTAAATGTAGCTTGTCACGCTTAATAAAAAAAATAAACGGTGTGCTTATTAATTTTGTATAACTATAAGATCTTAAAGTTGAGTTTAGAATTTACAGGCATACACAAATATCAAAGTATTTTTTTTTCAATTGAAAATAAATTTCATCATTTAATGCTGTGTGTTATTTACAATCTGTAACTGACTATTTAAGCTACTGTGGCAACTAAAGATAATGAAACCATGTCATGATTCACATAAAGCTAATATATGAACGTAATCTCCATACAGTGGTTTTACACATTACTGGAGCTGTAAAATTTTAATTTATGAATGCTTTTAAAGTATTCTTAACTACTACTAAATCTGGCAAACATTACTAGTGAAAAAATTAGTTATTGTCACTAATGAAAGTCAAATTTAAATACCAATAAGGTAGCTACAATTTAGGCATGGCTGGCAAATTCTAGTCTGAGTAGAAAACCATTATCATACCATCATTGTAAGGATTTTAGAGGACTTCACAGATTCCTACCTGCTTCAATGCTGTAGATATTGAGACTTGCTGAAAGTCAGTTTTAAGTGGTTGCACTACTATCAAAATTACAGTCTCAGTCTCAGTCTTGAAATGGGAAACCTTTTATTAGCACCCATACAGACTTGCAGGTTTCTTGTTAAGTATTTAATTAAAAATGTCATATTGTAAATGTGGCATTTTTATTATTATTTATACTGTAAGACACCATTACAGCCTGTCTATTATACAGTCATCTTTATTGTGATCTCTGGGTAAAAAATCTTCTTTTGATATAGTAAGACCTTATTGGCATTAAAAAGTGCTTGCAAATAATGTTACATTAACCAAAATATATGTACAGTCCTGCTCACCATTATTGGCACCCATGAAGTTTATGTACATATTGTGGAATATCTACTGAAGGAAATGTATCAAATTAACCAACATATTACTACAGATAGCTTGTGTTTGACAAAAAACTGTAAATGATAAATAACATTTAAAAAGATAAACATTATGAGGAAAACAGAGAAAACCATAATGCTTGCCTTGTCAGTGGTATTGGCACCCTTTGCTGCAAATCAGTATGGAAACCCAATTTGGCTCACCTGTTGCAGATCTCAAATGAGGATCACCTGTGATGAATTGCCTCCACCCATGTGACCCAAATTAGCCAATAAATGAACATTTTGGTTTTATAAAAAGCCACCTGTTATTCCCTCTTCATGTGTGACAATGGTAAAGACAAAGGAGCTGTCTGACGACACCAGAAATGCTATTATTTGCAAG
>BLSH010316628.1:1813763-1827463 GCA_018402905.1 Glandirana rugosa
CTTAATAGTCTTTCCAATTCCCATCCCAAACTTGTAATACAATGTTGACCCCTCCAAGTAACAGAGATAACAGAGATTCTCCCCTAAAGGGGAGGAAACCTCTATAAAGAACAGTGAAGGACAAAAAGGCTCTCGAGATCTCCTCGACACGATGACCATATAATATAATATAAAAACAAAATAAAAAGTTCACTTATGTTATATGTCCAGAATAATATCATATCTTCAAACTAAAGACTGACAAAACGTACATCCCTCATATAAAAAATACAGTGTTTCTTAATATGAACAAAAAAAGTCACCGTCCCTCAGTTCGGTTCGTCTAAAAGATCCTGCTGATATAAATTTGGTACATTTCCATTTATTTCTGAAGACATTCACTCAGTTATGCAAAACATGAAGGGGTACCAATAATGGTGAGCAGGACTGTATATCCTGCTGCTTGGCTTGACTCCCTGCCACTGAAAAAAACAAGTATAATTCTTTGTGACATAAAAAATATACTCCCTACATGCAAAACAGTCAGAAATCAAACTTCTATACTATAATAAGACCTGTATATTGTATTCACTTGAAAAATAAAACAAAAATATAATATAATATACCAGTAGCACAGCTCCTCTAGAGCTCTCGGAAAAACAGGAAGTGACAAGAAATATCTCCAAAGGAGGGGAAATCCCCTCTTAGAGACAATAGAGACAATGAACCTCCCCAGTTGTAACATAATGTTCAAACCCTACCCTTAACCTTTCTGATAATTCCTCTTTAGATGGCAGAGATATTTTTTGTTACACTGTCTTTGTACATTTTTGTAAAGATTAAACATTATTCGCAAATATTTTTAAGGCAATAACAATGCAATCCAAAGTGTTTGCTTGTGCTGCTTTATACCTTAAAGATTGTGGAAGGAAAGTTTCAATTCCTTCTTTTAACAGAACTAGAGAAGGAGAGATCCCATCTCTGCTGGTGCAGTGGGATTACCTGTGCAACTGTTAATCTGGTGACCATTGTTTTCTGCCATTTGCTGGTTCTCCACTTAGATGGGGTAAGTGCCAGACCGCCGGCCGCCCGGGGGGATTTAGTGCAGCGCCGCCAGGGTGGGTGGTTGTTTGCCGCCCCTCCCCCCAAAAAAACCCACCAGCCACCACTGCTATGAGCAGTACCCAGTATTCTAGTTCACTAAACATGGTCTTTTTTTTTATCTCTAGAAACCACAGAGCTGCATGCTATCCGTCTTGCAAAGAGAGTACTTGCATATCTGGAAGTTTTCTTAACTGTTAATTAGGTTGCTATTGCATTGAACAGGGCCCTAAAGGTTCCAAAGGAGATCGTGGAGAGTCTGGTATAGCGGGAGAGAAAGGAGGTATTGGCCTCCCTGGATTACCAGTAAGTGTTAACAACCAACTCTATTTTTGTCACTCAATTTCAATGGACTAATGCAAAGGTTTCAAAGGTTCCTGAAAATTATTGTCTTTGGGAATTTCTTAGCTATTGTACAGAGGTGTTTAAATGCAAACAAATACTGTATACACTGATTCAAATTGTATATGATCTCAGCCAAAGTAGTTGATAGTTCTCTGTGGTTGTATCCTAAAGTAGAAATATGGCCTTCAATTAAAATAAGAAAATATATAAGTGCATCCAAACGTACAATTTTCTCCTAGTGCCCCTGCAAAGTCCCACAAATACCTATTGAACCTGGCTGTCACAGTCCTAGTGGTGGAGTCTGTCTTATGCAGTGAACAACCGCTCTTAGACACCCGATTCGGGGACCCCTGGTAGTGTAAACAGGAAGTCCCAGAGTGCGGGATGGCACGAGGGCTGGATGGTCACTGGTGGTAGTGTGAAGATCCAGATGGTCGTGCAGGCAGAAGGATATTCGTGCAGGCTGGGTCAGTAACTGGCGGACGGTGCGGTACAAGGGATCAGGCAAGAGAGAGGTCAAAGTCCAAGCAGAGGTTCATTAACAGACTGGCAGCAGGAGCACAGAGGGGTCAGACAATGAGATGGTTGTGGATAGCCGGGGTCGGTGCAGGCAGACAATCAGTGGGTCAGAGCAAGCCGGATTGGATCAGTGAAACAGGAACACACACAAGAACAGGTCACAGGAACAAAGCTGATGCTCACAGGTACTCAGACGCTGTAGAATGGACAGCACCTGCTGACAGGTGCAGGAAGCTTAAGTAGCTTGTTTGGCGGCAGATCCGGTGCGCGCGCGAACGCGCATAAGCGCACTCAAACTGCCCAGAAGGTCATAAAAGGTCAGGAATACAGGAAACTGGCCAATCTTCTCCTAACACTGCCCCCCCAAGGGGCAGCCTCCGGATGCCCAGCCTGGCCAGCTTGGCGGGTTTGTTAGCCATGAACGTCTGGATACAGTCGTCGGCATGGAGATTCGCTTCGGGTTCCCACAAGCTCTCTTCTGGCCCATAACCTCTCCACTTCGCGAGGTACTGGACCCCTCTTTCTGCAGTCGAGTATCGCTTTGACCTCGAATTCTTCAGCTCCATCGACCAGGACAGGGGCAGGAGGAGCTATAGCTCTATTGGTGAAGGGGTCTGGGGCCACCGGCTTCAGTAAGGACACATGGAACACTGGGTGTATCCGTAGGGATGGTGGGAGCTCCAACTCATAGGAGAACTGATTGACCCTCCTTTTAACTGAGAAGGGGCCGATGAATCGTGGGCCCAGCTTTCTGGATGGGCAAGATAGTTTCATATTCTTAGTACACAACCAAGTCTTGTCACCGGGTAGGAAGTTGAGTTCATCCCGTTTTTTCTTGTCGAAAGCTGCCTTGGTAACTTCTTGCGACTTGTCAAGTGTCTCCTGCAAGAGTTTGCAATTGGCCCTGAAAAATTGAGCTGTTTCGTGTGCCGCTGGTACCGCACTCTCACCTGCCAGACTGGGAAGCATGGTAAGATGGAATCTGTAATTGGCCCAGAAGGGTGACTGTTTAGTCGCAGAATGTACTGAGTTGTTATAGGCGAATTCCGCCAAGGGTAGCAGCGTGCACCAGTCGCCTTGGGAGTATGCAGAAAAACAACGGAGATATTGTTCCAATGTTTGGTTTGTCCTCTCGGTCTGGCTGTTGGTTTGAGGGTGGTATGCAGTTGAGAAGGACAGGTCAATTCCCCAGAGCCGCACAGAGGGCTTTCCAGAACCGAGAGGTGAACTGGACCCCCCAATCGGAGACAATGTTCTCTGGGACGCCATGCAGCCGGATGATTTCCTTAATAAAGATCTCTGAGGTTTCTCTTGTGGTGGGGGTGCCCTTCATCGGAATGAAGTGTGCCATCTTTGTGAGTCTATCCACAACCATGAAGATTGTGGTGTGCCCTTTGGCTGGGGGTAGCTCTACTATAAAGTCCATTGAAATTTTTGACCATGGCCGGTCAGGTGTAGGAAGAGGTTTCAAGAGCCCCCAGACCTTGGTCTTGTCTGTCTTGTTTCTGGCCCAAGTAGAACAGGAGCGGACATAAGCCAGACAGTCTTCAGAAAGCAGTGGCCACCAAAAAGAGCGTAGCACCAGGTCAGTGGTTTTCTGGGTGCCGAAGTGCCCGGCAAGTTTGTGGTTGTGGTGAAATTTTAGAATCACAGGACGTAGCTCCTTGGGGACATAGATTTGGTTATGATGCCACCAGAGACCATGCTTCCAGGTCAGCCCTTGGCCAGGTGATGCTGATGAGCAAGCAGAAGATCTCAGCATCTGCGAGAGTAAGTTGTCCTGATTGAGCAGAAAATTTATAGGTTGGAGGATCGTGTCTGGAGGAGCAGGTGCTCCAGGTTCCGAATACATGCAGGATAGCGCATCTGGCTTACTGTTCTTAGCCCCTGGTCGGTATGTCAGGTGAAACTGAAATCTGGAAAAGAACAGCGCCCAACGGGCCTGGCGGGGTCTGAGTCTTTTGGCTGTGCGGAGATACTCCAGATTTGTGTGGTCTGTATATATCAGGATGGGGTGCTGGGCACCCTCCAGTAGGTAGCGCCATTCCTCCAGAGCGGCCTTGATGGCCTACAACTCCCTGTCCCCAACATCATAATTCCTCTCCGGAGCAGAGAGTTTGCAGGAGAAGAAGGCTACCAGATGGAGGAGTGCTTTCGCTCCCCGTCTCTGGGAAAGGACCGCTCCCACAGCCGTCTCCAAGGCATCCACCTCCAGGACATAATTCAGGGTTGCATCTGAGTGCTTCAAAATAAGTGCTGTGGTAAAAAGTCTCTTCAGGGCGTGGAAGGCGTCTTGCGCCTCAGATGGCCTGTGGAACCGCTGACCCTGTTTTGTAAGCTGGGTGATGGGGCGATGATTGCCGAGAATCCCTTAATGAACCTCCTGTAAAAATTAGCTAATCCGACGAATCGTTGAACCCCTTTTTATCCACAGGTGCTGGCCTGTCCAAAATAGCTGTGAACTTCTGAGGGTCCATGGTAACCCCCGTGACAGATAAGATCAGTCCAAGAAAGGGGATGCTTGAGCACTCAAAAGCACATTTTTCGGCTTTAACATAAACTCTGTGTTGCCGCAATTGGCTGAGGACACAGCTGACATGCTGGCGGTGCTCTTCCAGTGATGAGGAGGAAATTAAAATGTCATCCAAGTAGATTATGACGAAGATGTCCAGGTAATCGCGAAACACATCATTAACGAGATGCTGGAAAGTAGCTGGAGCATTGCAGAGCCCGAAGGGCATGACGAGATACTCGTAGTGGCCAAAACGAGTCCGAAAGGCGGTCTTCCACTCGTCACCCTCCCTGATGCGAATCAAGTTGTAAGCCCCTCATAGATCCAGTTTAGGGAACACAGTTTAGGGAACACAGTAGGCGAACCAAGCTTTTGAAAAAGTTCAGGAACAAGCAGAAGGGGGTAGCGGTTCTTGACTGTGATCCGGTTCAACTCTCTATAATCAATACACGGGTGCAGGGTATGGTCTTTTTTTTCCACAAAAAAAATGCCTGCCCCGGCAGGCGATGTAGAGGGTCTGATAAACCCCTTGGCCAGATTCTCGTCTAAATAAGCCTTGAGGGCCGTCAACTCGGGGTCAGACAGTGCGTAAATGCGTCCAAAAGGGACCTCGGTTCCTGGCAGTAGCTCTTTGGGGCAGTCATAGGCCCTGTGAGGTGGTAGTTGGTCTGCCCCCTTTTTACTGAAAACATTGAGATATTCATGGTACACAGAGGGGCCCACAATCCGGGATGGAAGCAGGCAGTGTTGGCCACAGTAGGGAGATGGGAATTAGACATGTCCAGAGGACCAGTTTATGTTGGGGCTGTGTGCCCGGAGCCAAGGCAGCCCCAAGATGATGGGGAACAGAGGTGAGGCGATGACATTGAGTATAAGTAGCTCCTGGTGTCCCTCGGTAGTAGAGACGGGAATAGGATGGGTTTCCAAGGTGACCTGGCCGGATTTAATGGCCATCCCATCAGCCAGGCGAACAGTCATTTTGTGCATCTGAATTAGCGTTGCAAAGGCCTGGTCTACAAAGCAGCTCCAAGCCCCTGAATCAATGATTGCCGGAACTTGGATACTCCCTCCGGGCAACTGTAAAGAGATAAAGAGAGTCAGGTGAGACACATTATGGTTGACAGGTGCTACATCCTGGTTAGTCAGATGGTGCCACTTACTGGCTTTGGCAGGGCAGGTCCTCACCATATGTCCGGGCTCTCCACAGTATAGACATAGGTTTAACACCCAGCGCCGCTGTCTCTCCTCTGGAGTGAGAGACGGGCGCAGGAGACCGATCTGCATGGGTTCAGGTTGGTCTACTGGTGAAGCTGGAGCTGGTGCGTGAGCCACATGGCTAGGGACCCGGGGCATCATCCAGGTCAGGCGTGCAGCGGTGGATGTGCCAGCAGCACGCTCATCCCGGCATTCCCTGAGCCTCCGGTCGATTTGAATGGCCAGGTTTATCAGGGCCTCCAGGGTCACAGGCACCCCAACATGGGCGAGCTCATCCTTCAGTGGTTCCGACAGGCCTAAGCGGAATTGATAACAGAGTGACGCATCATTCCAGGCGGTGTCGGCACTCCAACACCTGAACTCGGCCACATAGTCCTCTGCAGTGCGCCGACCCTGCTGTAGGATGTGCAGGGTGGCCTCAGCGGTGGCTGCAAGGTTGGGGTCCTGGTATAGTCGGGCCATGGCATCAAAGAAATCTTTCAGGGTTGCCACTTCGGGTGCTCGCTGTTCCCAGAGTCGATGGGCCCAGGTCTGGGGCTCCCCTGCAGCAAGGAGATCACCAGGCCCACCTTAGTAACTTCCAAGGAGAAGTTGCGTGGCTGTAACCCGAAGTAAAGCTCGCATGCACTGCGGAAGGACCTGAACTTACTCCGATCCCCCACAAACTTGTCAGGCAAGGGGACCTTGGGCTCAGATGGCAGCGCCACAATGGTGCGGGCTGCTGCAGCTCAGCCTCCCAATGCAGAGGGGGTGGAGAGCTCACGCATTTCTCACACTTCTCCCTCCAGCTGGGTATAGCCTTCCTGTAGGTTTTTCACAGCTTGCGTGAGCCCGGCCAAATGGACGCACAGCTCGTCCATGGGTGAGGGTGTTCCCTGTGAAGACTCGGACATGGCTGTTCGTTTCTGTCGCGGTCCTGGTCGTGGAGTCTGTCTTATGCAGGGAACAACTGCTGTTACACACCCAATTCGGGGACCCCTGGTAGTGTAAACAGGAAGTCCCGGAGTGCGGATGGCACGAGGGCTAGATGGTCATTGGTGGTAGTGTGAAGTTCCAGCTGGTCATGCAGGCAGAAGGATGGTCGTGCAGGCTGGGACGGCAACTGGCGGGTGGTGTGGTACAAGGGATCAGGCAAGAGAGAGGTCAAAGTCCAAGCAGAGGTTCGTTAACAGACTGGCAGCAGAAGTACAGAGGGGTCAGACAATCGGATAGTTGTGGATAGCCGGTGTCGGTGCAAGCAGACAATCAGCGGGTCAGAGCAAGCCGGGTCGGATCAGGGAAACAGGAACACACACAGGAACAGGTCACAGGAACAGAGCTGATGCTCACAGGTACTCAGACGCTGTAGAACGGACAGCACCTGCTGACGGGTGCAGGAAGCTTAAATAGCCTGTTTGGTGCCGTTTCCGCCGGGCGCGAACAGGCAAGCGTGTGCAAACTGCCCAGAAGATCAAAAAAAATGGTCAGGAATACAGGAAACTGGCCAATCTTCTCCTAACACTGGCAGTGCAATTCACCTAATGCAGCTTCCTGTGATGGTGTGGCAACAATGCTGCACTGGTCCTGAATTCAGAGAAGAGTTGCCGCTTTGTCAGGGAAGGTAAAAGAAAAGTTTTTGTTTAGTGTGCTTTCATTTTGTGTGGCTTGTGCTTCACATAATAACTGGATTGGTACTTGTTTAGACTGTAAAAAGGGAGCCCTTAAGTGATGGATGTTCTTAAATACCATGCTTTGGCAAGCAACGGTAGTCACAAATAGACAGGGTCAATGATTTCCTAGTTCTGCCCTTATTTTAGATATTTATTTTACATTTTGGAATGACACTGCTTTTTACTATCAACAAGTTCAATAACAAGAGGGCTGTGTCCTATATTGTAGTACTATTGTATTGTAGTGTTATTTCATGGTTATGCCGCCATAATTTGCCCTAATATTTTGCTGCCCTCTATGACCAAAAAGACATTATGTTGGTGTAAGCACATGTGAATGATAGCACCCTGGCAAGCCCAGTTCCCTGTGTCATATCATTTTTTTAATAAAAAAGAAAAGTGCTATTAGGGGCAGGATGCAGTCTATTTTATATGCAGAACCACTTTTCAACCAAAAAAAGACCACCAAACAAGAAAAAGTAAAGATGATTCAATGTTTCTTATGCTAGCCAAAGAAGCCTGATTCCTCTTAACATCCCTTACGTTTCTCTTTCGGAATTTAGTCACACATGCCCAGAGGTGGCCATAAGGGGAAATCAAATAAGAAATATAAATTGACACTAGATGTACAATGGTGCTGCTGTTCCTAATCCTACTGTTCTAGGCACTGACCTCAAGATTGCCATTGTGGTAAATACAGCCCTATTTATTTATTCACATTCTGTATGTGAAATGCTACTTTCTTATGTTTTTTTCTGATGTAGTACATAAGATAACCATAGTGTAAGATAGGAAAATATGGTATTTAGGCAATCACTGAAACCAGCTAACCTGGAAATATCCAGCTTTGAGTGACTTCATAAAAATTGTCTATAAGCGATATGTTTCCAAGGTTGATTTTCTAGAAAAATTTTCCCATGTGCTCAAGTAACTTCTTATTCTGTTTAAATTTAAAAAAAAAAGTCAGGTTTTCAAAGGGTTAGTGTCCATTCAATTGGCCTTCAGTCGTGTAGTTTGAAGAGCCTTATATTTTAACAATATGATGGGTCATCTTCCTTTGGCTTCAAAACAAAATTCAACTAACCACTAAGCAGAAAGGGAAAAATTGAAGTAGACACGACCTCTAACTGGACATCGTTTAGTTTGCTAAAGCACCATGAATCCTAAACAAATGTTGGCTTTTGTTTTATAAACCACTGCTTTCAGTTCTGTATATTTGTTGCATCTCAGTATTACTAAACTCTTCCCAGCCTTTTTCAACCACTTTCTGTCAAAATGTACTCACTTCAGTGTATGCTACACATCATTGCACTAGACTAGCTTCTAGATAGTGACAACAGTTCACAATGCCTGTACATTTTGTGTCGGCATGGCCATTCGAACTCTCAATCAGGAATGCATGTGATAGGATGATAGGACAGGAGCACAATTGGGAGGACGTTATCACTGATAATAGAAAGTGCCCAACCATGGACTTTCATACCAGGATTAATGGATATTTTTAATGAAAGGTGAATATTCAAAACAATTAAAAAAAAGTTCAAAATTACATTAACGTGTTACAACTGAGGCTTCATTCACACGGCCGTAAAAATGATACTAATGTTATTACACATGTGTTTTCTAGGAGAAAAGTTCCTGCATAATGACCAGTAAAAAACTTGCATATAGATGTGTTTAAACACATAAAGACCCATACTGACGTGTATCCATACATAATGATAATTTATTTTCCCCCCTCTTTTAGGCTTAATTTATGTGCTTACAAATGCATATACATGTGTTTATATGCATAGGCGCATAAAGCATATATTCTTAGATGCAGATTTTTGTATTCTGTGTTACAGATCTGAAAGCAGCTTATGTTTACGTACCTAGGTCTTAGCATATCACACATTTCTTTTTCACTTTTAAAAACACAATATCATTTGTAAATATTACATTTTTTCTAGGGTGCAAATGGGCTAAAGGGAGAAAAAGGAGATCATGGTGCATCTGGGCCTCATGGAGCTTCTGTGAGTAGGACAACAAATTATACTCTGACTGTAATAATCATCTAAATGGTGTATATTCTTATGGTCCGCTGTACTAAAGCTGAAGGGTTCCTCAACAGATAACTGGTGAAATCATACTGTGTATTACTGACATCCATGGGACCACTCAAACACTCATCTGGGAACATACATATCTCCATGGGACTACTCAAACACTCAGTTGGGAGCATATCTCAATTTACTGATGCTCTAGAACTCAAAAAATCATTATGGTGGACTATTTGTAATTCAAAGCCTGCATCCTTTAACTCACTAAGACCAGTCAAACCTGCATTCAAATTAGTTTTTTCATAAAAATAACTATTTGCAATTTTAAACATTTATAAGTTTGTTAAAAGGCAAAACAAAAATTGACACATCAATTTTACATATCACTGGCTTCTTAAGCCTTTATCCAGTCGTATAATAATATAATATTATTGTATATTATTTGCATGGTCCAGTATTTTTTTCTGTAAACATATTACAGAAAGGCAATTAAGACATGAAATTGGAAAGTGAAAGAAAAGTCTAACACTAACTGTTCTTAAAAACGTTCCCTCCCCTCTCCTCCTTCCTACCCTGCATATCCTGTGTTAAAAAAAGGTCTGGGTGCTTACCTCTTTTTAATCTGCTGTAATGTGGTCCTGCAGCTTCAGCTTCCCTATGTTAGTGAACAGCTGCTGTAGGGGAGAGGAGAGAGCGCTGACAATGGCTGGGCTATGACAGCCTATGGGTGATGTCACGACAAATTCACAGCCGTTGTTGAGCGCTCCCTTAAACAGAGGAGTCATAGTTGTAGGATCATGTGCCGTACCAGACTGGATTAAAAAAGGAAGCACACCGATCCTTTTTGAACAGGGTATGCAGGATAGGTGGGGGGGGGGGATTATTTCTAAGAATAGTTAGTGTTAGGCTTTCTTCCACTTTAGTTATGTCACATATAATTAAATCCCAATTTCAGCCACAACTTTTTTTTTTACCTTTTTTTAATAGAACAGGGGAAATTAGGTAGCTATAGCCCCTAAGGAGCTGCTGGTTATGTTTGAATCCTACTGCCATTTCCAGGGATAATTAGCCCTGTATCTGGATTTGACAATCACAACACACCAATAACAGTTGAATAGACTTTATTGAAACAGGAAAAAGCCCTGACAGGGGTTGGACGATGGGTTAGACAATGCAATACAGACATTGTTATTAAATACTGTCACAGGTGTCAGAAATAGCACAATAAACAAAGGACTGTACTGGCCTATCTATGAGTCTTAGTCCCTGACTGAAGCCGGCCATAGATGGATCAAATCTTGGCCGGTTCTACCTGTGGTGGAAGGAGAGAAAATTGCAAAATCTATGGGCTGCTTTTGCCACTGGCTAGTGGAGGGTTAGCTACAGTCTGCTGGTGTCAGGGCCCTTTAATTCTCAGAGGAACACTCACTCTCAAATGAGTGTATTTGTAATCCAGAGTAAAGCAAGCAATATAGTCCCCTTAGGCAGCCCTCCTTTAATGGCAGCAAAGTGTTAACAAAATATCATCCAACAAGCACATAGCGGTGTCACATCTTACTACGCTGAAGCTATAGCTAAGACCTACTCATATTCTGTCCCTCGACAACCGCTCTATCACATACCTGGTGGAGACTGGAACGTTGTGAGAGCTTCTCTTGCACCTCCTGCCCGACACCCGTGAAGGTGTAGACAGAGAGTGTGAGGGCATGGAGTGGCATGAATGCCGGAATAGGTGTCTGGTGGTGTCTGCTCTTTAAGTGGGTAGAGCTATAAATCACAGTCCTTGAGACAGGATGCAGAAGCAGCTTGGTACCAAAGCAGGTGGTGGCAGCGGCAGTCGGGAATCAGACAGCAGTCAGCAACAGCAGTGCAGCGAGGGATCGACTCAACAGGCAGAGCAAGTTCAGGAAGCAGGCCAAAGTCAGTAGCAGCCGGGCAAGCAGCACAGAATCAGCAGACAGAGCAAGTCCAGAAAGCAAGCCAAGGTCGGTAACAGCTGGGCAAGCAGTACAGAATCATCAGGCAAAGGGGAGTCCAGTAATCAGGCCGGGGTTAAAGGGAACTGGATTAGCAGGTTTTGTGGTAGCAGGTAGAGACAAAGTCCAGAAAGAAGCTGGGTCATACACGGGTAGGCAAATTTAGCAGATCGGGTCTCAGGAAAACAGGAACAAGAGACAATTCAACAACTTCTGTCAGGGACAGATCAGTTTAAATAGGCTGTTGGGTGCCCAGTGTGCACACTTATTGAAACGTACGCGTGTGAAGTGGCAAATTACATCTGATATTGCCCTTGTCCACACTGGTTTCCTGATCCTGGAAATCGGTTTACCGTACATGCTCTCACAGTCAGGATGGATTTAGGTTTAGGATATGCTTATACCTTTGACTACATGGAGGTCTCTGCAATTTGAGCAAACCTTTGTGTGGGATGAGGAGAAAGGCAACAAGGCAGGCCCTGGGCCTTCCTCTCTAGCCTGCGCCTCCTTAGTGGTATGTAAAACTCTCTATCTCTGGGACTGCACAGCACAACTTGGGCCTCTCTTTTTCTGCCTCTGTCCTGTCTTTCTTTGCCACAGTAGCTACCTGCAGCCAATCTCTCTCTCCAATGAACTCGTGGCATTTCAGCCCACAGTCAAGTAGGGGCTTCTGCTTTCAGCTCTCCTGCTGGCAGCCCCAGAGGTTGCCCTTGAGCTTAGGAAATGATGTGAAGTTCTTCTGACTTTCATCATCCAATCGTGCAAGTAAAAAAAAATGTTTTTTTTCAATTTTCCTTGCATGTGATGTGTATTCTTTGAAAAGTGAAACTTCAACACATTTACTAATTTCTGGGCAAGTTATCTTGCAAAGTGCATAATTGCAGCTCATGGCGAAAACTCACCCCCAGCAATAAAGTTTACTTTAAAGAACAAACACAAGGGGGGCGCCTCCATCTAGGTGTAGCGATTTATTTAAAAAAAAGAATAAAAGACAATAAAAATGTACTCACTAGGTAAAAGTGGATCAAGGCTGGTCATAAACCCATATAGACCTCCATAGGATCACTGTGAGGCTGCAGAGCTCTACAGGCATGTGGCTAGTTGAAGCAGAGTTCTTGATGGAAGGACAGCTGTCAGGCTGAAATATAAGAAACATCACCTTCCAGAATTGGCAAGATGGCTGTGGCTCCAAACAGCACCTCTCTCGGCTGGATGATGACACTAAGTGGAGGGAATGTGGCTACATGTTTCAGGGCAGTCAGGAGCACCGCTTTATCAAACCAAAGCTACACATCTGTCCAAAATGAGGGACAGCCAAGAAGGAAATAGGGACAGAAGGATTTGGTTCCAAAAGATAGGCAACTCCTCCACATGAGGGCGAGCTGAGGGGTATGCTTTAACACATGCTGATGCAGCCTTGAGATAACTGCATCTTCCATCCTGCCAGAACCATTTCAGGCTAAATGATCTTTAGGTAGGAAATACATCTGCTCATTATTGTAAGAGCATGTCCAAGTGGAGCTTTTTCTACAGATAATCTGCAAATATATGATACCAAAAATGTCTCTATATCCCTTACCCTCTTGATATTGATACATACAAAATAAAGAAAAATCACCACTCCAGGTCGATCTGCCCAAAAAAACGCCATCAAATATCTTGCATGGAGGTGCCGGCCTGGCTCACAAAAGAGGAAAGCTTCAAGTAGAAAGACGGATAACCGCAAATTGTAACAAGAACAACAATACTTTAATTAACCAATAGTTCCAGATAAAAACACCACAGCACCACAGCCAGGTAGATGTACATGTTACAAGGCGTTTATTCATAATGGTGTTATGGCGTTAGAGTGTGAAATGAGTCAACGTGTAAATCTCCCTGTCTGTGGTGCTATGATGTTTTTATCTGGAACAATTGGTTAAAAAAAGTATTGTTCTTGCTACAGTGTGTGGCTACCCAACGTTCTACTTTATATTGATACATACCCTATAGGAAAATCATCCTGCTAAGCCTGTAGAGTTGTAGTGTCCACATGTCAAAAATGTAGGTATCTTAAAGCCTCTAGATAAGAGGCTTTATCTGTCTCTGTGCCTGTTTTTTGATGTAGATAATGGGAGGCACTTTCTTTTAAAAGTTTGCTGTATATTGTGCTAAAAACTCAATAAAAAAGAAATGTAGGCATCTGTGTTTAAGACAAGGGTAGTTGGAACAGCAGGAAACATCTATATTATTGTTGGGTTGGAGGTGTTAGTTATTTTATCCCAGTATTACTAAATAGTGTATTTCTGCCAAAAAGCATTTAAATGTGGGTTACAGGTTTTTTTTTCTGTTCTCTTGATACTTTATGCATTTAAATATATGT
>BLSH010316628.1:1835016-1858133 GCA_018402905.1 Glandirana rugosa
TTTGTCATTTACCTCTGCGTGGCCTGAGGACGACACTTGCACGACGTCACACTTGGGTCGGAATTTGAAATAACTTAACGTTTTTGGTTATATAATTTGGTATATACATGTAAGTCAAAAAGTGTTTTTATACATATTTTTATTGACGAATTGGTGAATTGTTGGCGGGGTATCTGTTTACTGCAGATGTCCCGCCAACGAATTAAGACCCTCCTGCAGATAACTGCAGGAGGGTCTTAGCGCGAAGGGCGCGCGGGGGACCCCGCGCGTGTGCCCTTGTAGGCACTGGAAGCCGGCGCTTCCGCCGGCTTGTTTACATGTGATCGCGCCGTCATTTGACGGCGCGATCACGTGGTGAAAGGCCGCTCACAGCGGCCATTCACCGCGATCCGTGATCAGTGATCAGTGATCCGGCGGTCACGGATGTTCCCGTGTGCGCGCCCCAGGGGGCGCGCGGGAAGCGCGATTCTGGGAGGACGTCAATAGACGTCCTCCCAGAATTAAGCAACCGCCCTGTAGACGTCATTTGTCTATGGGGCGGTTGTTAAGTGGTTAAGCAGTTATTTTTATACATATTTTTGTGAAAAACTGAATGTACATATATGGTTTAATATATTGGTTTTTGCAATTCAATAAAGTTTAAGGCTGGGTTCACACTGCAGCACGTTCACAGCAGGAGTCCGGTGCGTCTCCATTTACTGTTTCAAGTCTGATTTTAGCCCGCATTTTTGACTGAATTCGGACCTGAAACAGACCAAAAGATGCACAGGACTCCTGTGCAATTCGTACCGGAGCTGCTGCAGAGATGTGTGAACTGGCTCCATAGAGAGCCAATGACATTCTCGCATCTAATTCGCAACAGTGTGAACCCAGCCTAAAAGTTTAATAACATTTACTTGTGGCAGGCTACCCAATATTATTTTCACTGTTGTGGGTTAATGTTTATGGATCATAAAGCCACATTGGTCAAACATTAAAAAAATGCATTTTTTAGCATTATTTCAGGTCAAGAAGCTGCATAAAAGTCTACCTTAAAAGACAAAAAAAGCACTGAAGGTTTTTCCTCTTTTTACAAAATACTTTTGAGCTTAAAGGTTTATTTAGAACAAGCTGCGAATTCCAATGTCTGATCTGTATTATCTAACCGATGTAAGCAAAACTAAAGAAGTGTAGCCTACGGGCTTGAGTTATTTTTACTTTTATCAGGCTGACGAGATTGAACATTAATATTATCAAGATGTCAAGCATTAAATGCTTTAAATATTGGACCACCAGCAGTTTCCTCTGAAGATTCTGTACCCAAAGTATCAGATGCTGGCCAGTATTTGGTGAATTATTTTACTGTTTTATCAACAGTTGTAGGCATTACAATATTTAAGCATTGTTTAATGTCTTAAATTTCACAGTGTGGTATAACCCCAATGAATACTTTAACAACCTAGAACATCATGGGGCCACAAGAAAGGCCAAAAACTATTTGTGAAGATGATTATTTTATTATAAAATTTGAAAGGTGTTTATGTGATAATCACTATTTGTTCAATAACATTGTAGGTTTTACACTTCTGATATGTTTTGTGCATACATTGATATAATACAGACAGGAATTAGCAGTAATCTCAGTGTCTAAACCTCCTCTGTACCAGCTTGCACAGCCAAAACAACAAAATTGGCATCTACTTTTACATTTAGGGTGAACCAGGGTTAAATGGTCTTAAAGGATTGAGGGGTGAGCCAGGTCAAAAGGGTGACAGAGGACCACTGGGTCTTCCAGTAAGTAAAAATCTATTCAATTTCACCTCAATCCATATGCTTCTTTTTATTTTTATTTCAGTGATTACAGTGAATGGCAAATCATATCATTATATAATATATTTTATATCAAATTTCTGGAGGAACAAAGCTCCATCTATCTTTTGTCTGTCATTCACGCAATATTATTTTATTCATCTTTTAATCTGATCCCACACAGAGCCAGTGCCAGCATACCATTTCCATGTTATCCACTTACTTGTTGTCCTTGTTTATAATGTCAAAGTCAAACTGTGTATCTACAGTGTGATATATTGATCATGTCTGGCGTGTGTTTTGTTACTATGATTTTATGGAATCATATGACCAAATAATACTCTGGATCCATTTGCCTGTTGTCACTGATATTACTAAACCTTTGAATAAATGTCATGTTTGTTATAATTATCTTTTTTGCAAAGTGTTCTCAATATTTTTTGTAAAAATATGCTGATTATGTTTTGGAGAATGTCATCCCTGTAGAAAATATAAAGGCTCAGTCATCCCAAAATTAACACATACACCAGTATGTCCAAACAACATCTATATTGGTATTTGCCAGAGAAACTCAGTTTGAGTTTGCAGATTTTGCTGGCAATTTTTGGGCAGAAGTCAAATGAGAGAGATCATGTTGCTGGTGACTACTCACCAGTGACAGGATCGCTAAGAGACTTCTTACCATTTCCTATGGAGTTGCTTCCCTTCTGGCCACACCAGTGAGATGTTGCTTCCTTGTTGTTCCCTCATTAGCTAATGAGCTTCTGCAACATGTCAAGGCCAGTACTGGAGGTCCTCCATTAGGGTAGGTTGTTCCCTCACTTGGTTGATTCCGCTGCTGCTAATGTGTTACCAGTGGCAGAATCTGCCATCTGGCACAGCACTTAGTGCTCCTGTTGATAGTCTTTTTTTTTTTTTTGCTTCAGAGGTCTGCGGGAATACAAAAGCAGCTGAAGCAAGGCCACCTGAACGTGCAATGATTTCAGAAGCATCTCAAGCTGATGAAGCTTCATTGCCCGTAGACACCACCCTTTCTCTGCCAATTGGTTGCTCTGCTTATTTCACACTAAGTAGAATGCAGTTAGAGCACTGACACTTCTGACATCCTAAGAACCTTTGAATCATGGTGGCAGAATCTCTAATGGTTGGATCCCACTTTTGAAATCCCTCAGAGATACAAGACACTAGTAGATTATTTGATTATCATCTTCCATTTATAATAGTTCATAGGAACAATAGGGAGACATCTAGACTTCCTATTACCACCAGTTATATTAGTGCATTTTGTAAACTAATATATCACATGGCTGCCTCTGCCAAGGAACCATTATGAGGAACACAGGTGGCTAACCACATTCAGATTAGATAAAATAGTTACCACACTGTAACAATTTTCATCTTTTGTTATAAAATAATGCATAAGTATGATATATGTATTATGCTTATTGCAGTTGTTAATTTGGTTATTCTTATTGCTGCCACCAGAGGGCAAACCAGCACATATAAAGCTAGCATAAATTCTGTAATGTAAGGGATAATAAATGAATAATACCTGATGGATGATAAGTATTTAACACATTTCAGGGTTTTTAATGTGCTAGTTTATAAGATAAAAAAGATATCATCAGAGGCAGATAACCATTCTTAAAGTGAAACTTTGATCTAAAAAAAAAATTGCAAACAGGCATTAAAGTTCCTTTACCTACCTGTCAGCACAGTACAGTGTAGAATTTCACCAGTGCCAAGATGAATAAACTTCCAGACATGCACAGGAGTGACGTCATCTTGGCCAGGCCAATGGAAACAGCTGGGGATTGATACCTGGAAGTTGTTGGGCTGAAGCAGACAGCAGTCGTTAGAGAGTTCCAGGGCATCACAGCGCTGGAGAGCAGGTGAGTATAGCTCCGCTTTAAAGTGTATCATGTCATATAGACAAGAAACATGCCATATTCTTACTATTTTGCCATTCTGTCACATATATTAAAATTAGTAATCACAACAGAAGCAAAGATGATTTGCAAATTGTGGTTTCTGACAAAACCAATCTGATTTCTGCTTACTGGTCTCATATTAGGCTAAGATGAGCTCTGGCTGGTTTCCATGAGCTTGTGCACTTTTCATTTTCAACTTGCCTTATTATACTGTATAATAAATAGATTTATATGCCTGTGCTTTATGTTTGATATCAAAAATGTTTAAATGTGAAGACTTTTTTTGCTGTATGTTGGTAACCTGACCATTAACCTGCAAGGGTACTGGCCATTTCCTGCTGGGTTGTGTAGAGCACCCAACACCATGAAAACCATACAGCCATGTCTCAGTGATCAATGTGGTCACCTGTATTGTGTTGTTCTTACCCCATATGTTCATTACCCACTAATCTCGCGTTCTTGTCACCTATGTGTTACCCATCGTCTGTACTTCCACCCAATCATACAGGGAGCATCTGGCTTAGACGGAAAGCCAGGACCCAGGGTGAGTGAGTCATGTCTTTGTCACAAACACTGACCTCTAAGATGACCATACACAGTACACACACTCACTAAAAATAAATTAGAAGGCTTTTAGAAATTAGAAGGCTCTAATCAAAGAACAGGGTGATAGATCACTCATTACTTAGTGCGGGGGCATTGAAGCAAATTTGTCATATAGGATGTAATTAGTGAACTGCCTTTGTCAATTGATCAGCTTTAGACAGTTTCTACTTTTGTCACCTTTTATTTAAATTTCTGAATCCATGGGGGAATGCTATATATAAAAGGAGCTTGAACACAGCAAATGAGTTTGCAAAATGGCCATGCATGTGCCTTTTACACTGCAACACACTTTTTATTTTATTTTGAATAGTGCAGGAAAGGGTTTTAAATCAGATTTTGATGTCTGCCCCCCAAGGTCAAGATGTGATGGCAAATCCCTCCAACAGGCATGCAGATGAAATACATTTTTTGCAAAGTGGGGAAGGGTTAGAACTCCAAACAATGTTTTTATCATGGTCTGTGCCATCCTGTCTTGATGATAACCACACCACCGATTTCCTGGATAATTGGATACCAGGCAGGAATAACAACATAAAGTGTAACTTTTTCCTACTATATCCAAAACTAGAAAAAAATATGTTTTTTAGAATGTAGGTTTTACTTTAGACAGTAATAGAATGTGAAGCACTGCTTTATATAATACATTATATATTTTCCAGTGCATTGTGTAGTTAAAGGCACTTTACTTAACTCCAGTCTAATGGTTCGAGTCGCTCTCCGGTGCTGGTATCTCCTCTCCAGGTGCCAGTCTTCAGGCATCTCAATTGGCCAGCACGGGATGACACAACTCCTGTGCATGAGTCAGTCATCCTTGCACCGTGGCGGCAATGTAAGCTGACTTGCACATATCGCAGAAGACTGTAAGCAGTATCAACCTTATATTTATTTTGCAAAAAAAGGTACTGTTCAACAAAATAGGCTAAACAATATATTTGTTAATATATTAGAAGGAAATATATACTCATTATATAATACATATTTTAGGCGGCCACATAGGGTTAGGTCATCAACAACTTTAATAGCCAGCCTGACACTAGTTGCAGACTAAAGTGAGCTGCTCTCTTAACAGAGGCTAAAGCTGGACAGGGATATAAAATTACATGTATATAGTCATGCTTGCTCATATCATCCTGATGTGCATGTTTAAACAAGCACAGCTAGACAGGAAAATCCCCAGCTTATAGATTATCTAAATAGTAAAGTGACTTTGCCCCTTAAAATGATACATTTCAAATGTCTGAATTGATTCAGCTGAATCAGGCTAGAATCATCTGATATCTCTGCACCACATGTCGGTAACCACCCATGCAATCCATGCATACAAAGAAACCAAAACAAATAATTTTAGAAATGAAGTTATGTATAATAAAATGGAATGGCACAGGGAAAAAGTATTGAACACATGAAGAAAAGGAGGCGCAAAAAGGCATGGAAAGCCAAGACACCAGCTGAAATCTATCAGTAATTAGAAAGCAATCCTGCCCCTTGTCAGTGCAAATTAATATCAGCTGGTTCCGTCTCAACTGATGGCCTATCAAAGGGGATCTCATTACCAAGGTGTCACACAAGAAACATCTCATGATGGGTACAAGCAAAGAGCTCTCTCGAGACCTTCACAAACATATTGTTGCAAAACATACCGATGGCATTGGTTACAGAAGGATTTCTATACTTATGAATGTTCCAGTGAGCACTATTGGGGCCATAATCCGGAAGTGGAAAGAACATCATTTCACCATAAACTGGGTACGACCAGGTGCTCCTGGCAAGATTTCTGACAGAGGAGTGAAAAGAACTATCAGAAGAGTTGTCCAAGAGCCAAGGACCACTTGTGGTGAGCTTCAGAAAGACCTGGAATTAGCAGGTATGATTGTATGCAAGAAAACAATAAGTAATGCACTCAACCGCCATGGCCTGTATGCACGCTCACCACGCAAGACTCCATTTCTGAAGAAAAAGCATGTCAAAGCTTGTTTAAAGTTTGCTGCACAATATTTAGACAAGCCTGTGAAATACTGGGAGAATATAGTCTGGTCAGATGAGACCAAAATTCTTTGGATGCAATAATGCACACCATGTTTGGAGGTCAAAGGCACTGCACATCACCCAAAAAAACACTATACCAACAGTGAAGTTTGGAGGCGGGAACATCATGGTGTGGGGCTGTTTTTCAGCATACGGTACTGGCAAACTTTATGTCTTTAACCACTTGCAGACCAGCTCAAGCAGATATACTGCGGCTGGTCGGCTCTGCTGCGCGAACCGACGTACCTGTATGTCGGCCCGTGCATGTGGGATTGCGGGTGTGGGCCCACCGTGGGAGCATGCCTGCAGGTTCCACGAACTTGATGTCCGCCGGTGATCTGTGATCACTCTGTACAGAGGCAGAATGGAGATCTGCCAATGTAAACAAGGTGGATTCCCATTCTGACAGGGGATATGACAGAGATCTACTGTTCCCAGTCATCGGGAACAGCAATCTCTGTCATGTCCCTGGAAGCCCATCCCCCTACAGTTAGAACACACTCAGGGAACACAGTTAACCCCTTGATCACTCCCTTCCCTGCCAGTGTAATTTTTACATTGATATGTGAATTTATAGCACTGATCAATGTAATAATGTCACTGGTCCCCAAAAAGTGTCATTCGGAGTTAGATTTGTCCGCCGCAATGTCGCAGTCCCACTAAAAAATCACAGATCGCCGCCATTACCAGTAAAAAAACAAATAAATAAATAAAATTCCATAAATCTGTCCTGTATTTTGTAGACGCGATAACTTTTGCACAAACCAATCAATATACGCCTTTTTGCAGCGTCGCATGACTGCGCAATTGTCAGTTAAAATGACACAGTGCCCTATAGCAAAAAATGGCCTAGTCAGGAAGTAGGTAAATCTTTCTGGGCTGAAGTGGTTAAAGGAAGGATAAATTGGAAAAATGTACCAAGACATTCTTGATAAAAGTCTGCTGCCATATACCAGGATGATGAAGATGAAACAAGGGTGGATATTTCAACAAGACAATGATCCCAAACACAAAGCCAAGGAAACTCAAAGAAAGAAAATAAAGCTGCTAGAATGGCCCAGCCAATCACTTGACTTGAATCCAATAGAAAATCTATGAAAATAACTAAAGATCAGAGTTCATAGAAGAGGCCCACGGAACCTTCAAGATTTGAGGACTGTTTTATGTGGAAGAATGGGCCAAAATCACACCTGAGCAATGCATGCAATTAGTTTCTCCATACAGGAGGCGTCTTGAAGCTGTCATTACCAACAAAGGATTTTGTACGCAGTATTAAATACATTTCAGTTAATGTGTTCAATACTTTTCCCTGTGTCATTCCATTTTACTGCACATAACTTAATTTCTGAACGTCTTTGTTTTGGTTTCTTTGCATTATTGGATTGCATGGGTTGTTACTGACAAGTGGGGAAAAATGAATGTCAATAGCACCTTTAGAAATATATTTACCTAGAAAAATTGCGATGTGTTCAATACTTATTTTACCCGCTGTATATATATATATATATATATACATACAACTAACATTGCTGACCTTTGTTTGAAAATGCCAGTTGCCTGTCTGTTTTGATCCCCTGGTTTGCTACAAAGAAGCATCTGACCACTTACTTGGGACAAATAATAAGATCAGTAGCTCTGATTTCACTTGCACTTGGCTCCCTGCCATTGACTCAAAAAATACTAAAGGCTGAGAAATTAATTCAACTAGCATTTTCAGATGGAGATCCAATGTGGCCAGATCCTACATTCCACTCATTACAAGTTTCCATTAATGTGTTCATAATATTCTTTAGAAAAAAAACACAGAGGAATACCTCCAAAATAGTGGACTTTGAAGGCACACCACGAGACTCTATAAAAAAAAAAAGATTTTATTATATCTTTTCATGTGACAACACTGAAGAAAATGACAATTTGATACAATGTAAAGTAGTGAGCGTACAGCTTGTATAACAGTGTAAATTTGCTGTCCCAAATGGGCCCAAAGTGTCAATATTTTTTGTGGCCACCATTATTTTCCAGCACTGCCTTAACCCTCTTGAGCATGGAGTTCACCAGAGCTTCACAGGTTGCCACTGGAGTCCTCTTCCACTCCTCCATGACAACATCACAGAGCTGGTGGATGTTAGAGACCTTGCGCTCCTACACCTTGCATTTGAGGATGCCCCACAGTTGTTCAATAAGGCTTAGGTCTGAAGACATGCTTGACCAGTCCATCACCTTTACCCTCAGCTTCTTTAGCAAGGCAGTGGTCGTCTTGGAGGTGTGTTTGGGTCGTTATCATGTTGGAATACTGCCCTGTGGCCCTGTCTCCGAAGGAAGGGGATCATGCTCTGCTTCAGTCACAGTACATGTTGGCATTCATGGTTTCCTCAATGAACTGTAGCTCCCTAGTTCTGGCAGCACTCATGCAGCCTAGACCATGACACTCCCCCCACCATGCTTGACTGTAGGCAAGACACACTTGTCTTTGTACTTCTCACCTGGTTGCCGCCACACACGCTTGACACCATCTGAACCAAATAAGTTTATCTTGGTCTCATCAGACCACAGTACATGGTTCCAGTAATCCAGTCTGCTTGTCTTCAGCAAACTGTTTGTGGGCTTTCTTGTGCATCATCTTTAGAAGAGGCTTCCTTCTGGGATGACAGTCATGCAGACCAATTTGATGCAGTGTGTGGCATATGGTCTGAGCACTGACAGGCTGACCCCCACCCTTTCAACCTCTGCAGCAATGCTGGCAGCACTCATACATCTATTTCCCAAAGACAACCTCTGGATATGACACTGAGCATGTGCACTCAACTTCTTTGGTCGACCACGACGAGGTCTGTTCTGAGTGTAACCTGTCCTGTTAAAACACTGTATGGTCTTGGTCACCATGTTGCAGCTCAGTTTCAAGGTCTTGGCAATCTTCTTATAGCCTAGGCCATCCTTATCTAGAGCAACAATTGTTTATTTTAGATCCTCAGAGAGTGAGAGCGATAACACCAAATTTAACACACCTGCTCCCCATTCACACCTGAGACCTTGTAACACTAATGAGTCACATGACACCGGGGAGGGAAAATTACTAATTGAGCATTTTCACTTAGGGGTGTACTCATTTTTGTTGCCAGTAGTTTAGGCATTAATGGCTGTGTTTTGAGTTATTTTGAGGGGACAGAAAATCTACACTGTTATACAAGCCGTACACGCACTACTTTACATTCTAGTGTCATTTCTTCAGTGTTGTCACATGAAAAGATATAATAAAATATTTACAAAAATGTGAGGGGTGTACTTTGTATAAAGATATGGTTTATTAAAAATGTACATAAAATCAATAGTGACATTAAAATTTGATGTATACATTCTTGGGGTGTTAAGAATAGTATCTACCCCAAGGATGAAGGGTGAGAATAGCCTACAAATATATTTGACTACTTAGTACAAGAATAGTGATACAATGTACCAAATGCTGTATAAACACAAGAAGTCGATTGTACAGTATGTCAACGTGTTTCGCTATGAGCTTCTTCAGGACCTTTTTAATTTGTAGGCCGGGATTTATGTAGCTATCTGCAAGCCAGAGAATATAATCAGGGGGGCGGACACAGGGGATCAAAGGAAGCAACCGTGCTTGGTCAATTGGGTGTTAACTACCTCGCGTTCACGCCATAGCCAAATGACGGCAACAGCACAGCTCTAAAATGCCGGGAGGCCATCAATAAACGTCCTCCCCTTCGGCTCACGCTGGGCGCACTCCCGCAAACGCTGGTGGCATGCACGCCGCGTGAGCGTGCCCGCGGGTTGGGCTGACACAATGTCTGCCGGAGACACGCAATCTCACAGAGAGCCAGAACGGGGAACCACCGATGTAAACCCGTTCTGTGAGGGGGGGCATGCCAGATCTACAGATCCCTGTCACTGGGATCAGTTAGATCTGTTATGCCCCTGCCAACCCCACCCCCCCCCCACACTTACAACACACTCAGGGAACACTTTTTAACCCCTTCACTGCCCCCTTAGTGTTAACCCTTTCCCTGCCAATGACATTTATTCAGTAATCAGTGTCTATTTTTAGATCTGATCGCTGTATAAATGTCATTGGTCCCAAAAAAGTGTTAAAAACATCGGACATGTCCGCTGCAATATCGCAGTCCCGATAAAAATTGCAGATCGCCGCCATTACCAGTAAAAAAATAAAAATAAATAAAAACGCCATAAACCAATGTCCATAGTTTGTAGACACTATAACTTTTGCACAACCCTATCAATATACGCCAATTTTTTTTTACCAAAAATATGTAGAATATATGTCGGCCTAAACTGATGAATACATTTTTTTTTTTTTTACCTTTATTATAGCAAAAAGTAAAAAATATTGTTCTTTTTTCAAAATCGTCGCTCTTTATTCGTTTATAGTGCAAAAAATAAAAACCGCAGACGTGATCAAATGCCACCAAAAGAAAGCTCTATTTGTGGGGGAAAAAAAGGACGCTAATTTTGTTTGGGTACAACGTCGTACGACCGCACAATTGTCATTCAAAAAGTGACAGCGCTGAAAACTGAAAATTGGTCCGGGCAGGAGGGGGGTTTAAGTGCCCAGTAAGGAAGTGGTTAAATACTTCTTATTTATCAAAGATGGAAGATGTTGCTCATATGGTTAATATTGTATGGTACTATAAACGATAGATCACTTGTGTTGGAGGATATTGCTTTTCTAGCTAATATAGTTGGATATTCTATACAATTCAATTGTTGGTATGGATGGACCAATCAAAGTCTATATATGTAGGTAGGAATTAATAAAATGATGAATGTCCACTAGCATATATCTGGGGTAAGTAGGATAAAACGTTTATTGCCTGGAATCATATGATATCTGCAGGCACTAAGCTGGAATTAATTCCTGCAAGAAGTGATAATGGCCACTTGTGAGCAAGTGAACATGCCCAGCATCTGGGAAACTCCTGAATGTACAGACTGCCCGCTGCCTAGGCAGGCAGTCTGGACATTCATCGCTTTATTAGTTCCTACCTACATATATGGACTTTGATTGGTCCATCCATACCAACAATTGAATTGGATAGAATATTCAACTATATTAGCCAGAAGAGCAATAACCTCCAACACAAGTGATCTATAAGACGTATTTAACATCCAATTGACCAAGCCCAGTTGCTTCCTTTGATCCCCTGTGTCCGCCTCCCTGATTATATTCTCTGGGTTGCAGATAACTACATAAATCCTGGCCTATGAATTAAAAAGGTCCTAAAGAAGCTCATAGTGAAACACGTTGACCTACCGTACAATCGACTTCTTATGTTTATACAGTATTTGGTACATTGTATTACTATTCTTGTACTAAGTAGTCAAATATATTTGTAGGCTATTCTCACCCTTCATTCTGGGGTAGATACTATTCTTAACACCCCAAGAATGTATACATCAATTTTTAATGTCACTATTGATTTTATGTAAATTTCTAATAAACTATATCTTATACATATAATGTTTTTTTTTTAATAGAGTCTTGTGGTGTGCCCTCAAAGTCCACTATTTTGGAGGTATTCCTCTGTGTTTTTTTCCTATGGTCTTACAGGACAGTGGCACGCTCCAGAAAGCACTTCCTTTCTTTCATAATATTCTTGTTGTGGGTACTTTAAAACAGTGCTTGAGGACCATAAAAAATGCTCCTAAACACTGCAAAAATACACTAAAGTTTGCCATTTTTTATCCAGCTTTTTTAGTGGTTTTGGGGCATCTAATGTGCATGGAGCCTAAAGGTGCAATCTACAATATTATGTGCCTTGTAATTTGATCAAATGATATACTATGCAGATTTATATGCTGGTATATCGCATTTGTAATCTGGAATAATCATGGTATTATTATCATTATTATTATTATTATTAAGCAAATCATATTGTAGGGTTACACTCAAGACAAGTGTTATTATAAATATATAGTTATTAGTTATACACAGTTTTGATATATACTGTATAGTTATATAGTTATACATAGTTTTAAAGAGGGGTTACAAAGTTCTTACTTCTACCATTTATTCTTTGCCTACCCTGCATTAGCTAGTGGTAAGGGCTTTGAATGTAGGAATTGATACATTTAAATAATAGAACATTTACATTTTTGTTGTGTATTATGTTACAGTACTCATTGTTCTTAAACAATCTTTTAATGATCTTCTTGGAATGGCCTCAGTCTCTGTTCTCTTTATGATTCAACTTTTCCAGCATGAGTTCTCCTGTGCCGGCATGTGTCTATCTTTTCAGTGTCTGGAGGCTCCAGGTCTCAGTCAGTCTCCACCATCAAGGAAACTCATTCTTTTTTGCTGAATTGAATGCAGTTCTTTCAGTAAATACAGTAGATCACAATAAGCAGGGAACCTATTATGACTGAATATTAATCTCTGGGTCTATAAAAATGTTTCATGTCTGTGCCTTGTTATGTTTTATGTATCCTGGATTGTGATGTTAACTTTCTGTTTGTCATACAGTGTGTCACCTCTGCATGGTTTCTTCTAACAAGGTTTCTACTCGTTCATACTTTCTATTTCCTATGCGGCTGCCAGAAAGGAAGAGAAAGGACCTACCAGCAAAATTGCTCTAGAGAATAGTTATACTCAATCTTATTTTCTTTCCTTTTATCAGGGCACGGATGGTCCAGTAGGTCCCCCTGGTCCAGCAGGTCCTAAAGGAGACCGGGTATGTAGAAAATGTTAAAGTGTTTGTTAACCCAAAACAAAATAGATATCCTGGTCCCATAAAGCAGATTAAACAGCACAGTGCTTGTGCTGTGTAATCTGCCCCCCTCTAAACTGTAAAAAAAAACAACTGCCTGATCCTGCGACTTCCTGTATCCCCTCTCTGCGCTGACCACGATAACCAGGGCTGCTGAGCCCTGACCATCATTGTCTGAGACGTCTCTGCATCATCCGCAGCCTGCTCTCAGCTCTCATCTTTCCCCCTCATCCCCTCCTCCCCGCCTGTCAGCTCCTTGTTGTGTGTCTCCGTCTCCGCCACCCCCCATCGTTATTAGTACAAATCCAAAACTTTTTGGTCACTGGCAGCCCCTCTATGATACTCAGGCATAGCACACTGTATATGTCTTTTCTAAAAAATTAGGCTTGTAAATAACTATTTAAGGCTATCTTTAGGCCGGTCATATGACTCAGCCATGTTACAGCTCTGATACAAGGCTTCTGCATGTCAAACGCATGCCAAAATGCACCAATGTGAACCAGGGCTAAATCAAAGAAAAGAAACACACCTTTCACAGATTTTTCAAGAGTTTCTTTAGGGTAACAAAGTAAAAAAAGATTTTTTAAATAACAGAAGATCCAGTCAGACAGCTAAAAATGCAGCTAGAACATTCAGCAACTGTCCTTTTTGACAAAATATCTAGACCAGAACACATTTTTAGGATCCATGCACCTCTGCAATGCGATATACTCCAATAGTATTTGAGAAGTTACAAGATTCCGTAACTCTGTTTACTCCCTCTCACTGATTTGTACACAAAATTGCACTGCTGAGTTCTGTCATGTGGTGTCTTTCTCAGCATAGATGGGTATTCCCACTGAAACCCTAATTTTACCATGTAGCTGCCATGTGGTAACATGATATAAAAACAGATTTCATATAATTACACTAGATGGATTGAAACGTAATATTAAACAAAACATTAAAAGGTTGTACACAAGTGTTTGCATACCTACGTTTTCCTTTACAGGGTGAAAGGGGAGTTGTTGGTGATCCAGGACCTAGAGGACCATATGGTTTACCTGTAAGTCATAAGTTGGTTGGCTAAGTGCCTCCGGCCTTAATGCACCAATGTTGAGCTATATTTGGAGACAAATTTGTACCGAGCCTAAGGACACATTAATTACAAGCTGCTAAGCAAACAGCTTGCTTTATTATTCTCTACAACATGTAAAAATGAATGCAACTTCCATTGTTCAGGCTGAATCCACTTTTCTGAAAGACCTGTCTTTTGGGATAGTATTGCAAGACTGTCGTAATTATAGCCCAAAGGCCACACTTAAGGCCTGTACACACGGTCTGATGTTTGGTCAACAACGGTTGTCCAACAGCCCATTGGCCGATAATGTGTACGCATGATTCTACAGCCGATTTCCAATCGTCATCCAACAGAAGTTGGCCGACGAGACTAGAAAACTTGTGTTGGCCAACAAGGAGTTGACTGATTGTTGGCTTGTGTGTACAGAAGTTGACCAAGTTGGAAATGCAAACACGCATGCTCGGAATCCAGGAAGTGTTCGGCCGTGTAACCTGTGTTCGTAATTCACAAATCACATTCACCTGAACTTCCTCGTTATACGCTCAGAACATGTCACTACGTTCAGCTTTGCTGGCTGATTACTTGATTCACATTAGTACACTAGACCAAACGCCATCGTCCAATTTGGACAAAAGTTGGACATTCAGTTGACCAACCATCGGCTTGTGTGTACGAGGCTTAACACTGGATTCACTTGTGCATCCAGCACCATGAGGTTGATTTACTTAAACTGAAGAGTGCACAATCTGGTGCAGCTCTGCATAGAAACCAACTGGCTTCCAGGATTTTTGTCAAAGCCTAATTGAACAAGTTGAAGTTAGAAGCTGATTGGCTGTCATGCACAGCTGTACCAGATTTCACACTCTCCAGTTTTAGTAAATCATAATTTTTAGTAAAAAGTCCATCTGCAAGTCTTTGGAGCTGAAGAGAAACTCAATCTATGGGGAAAGATCAGATCAACTTTTTGTTTTTAAAATTCTTTTGATTATGGTTTAGTATTGCAATTTACAAAAAACTGAGAAAACAATTAAAACCGAAACACAAGGCAACATACACATGTGTCATCCACTCCTAATGCCTGGTACACACGATGACACTATCGGGCGAATGATCGTCCCTTTTTTTTCCGCATGCTAATCTCAGATCGAATTGGAAGAGTTTACTTTAGTCACGAAAATTCTCGCACGACAGAATAAAAAATCGGAAGCGATGTGATGTAGTGTATTTGAATTGCATTTTTGAACGACAGCTGTGCTGATGGAATAAAAATCGTACGATCGGGCACCGTGCGAGAACATTTTTCATGCATGTCTGATCATGTCCGGAGGGAAAACATCGGATGAACTGTCATGATCGGCTCTCGAAAGCTCTGTACAAACGATCCGATTATCGTACGATTGCTTCGAAAGCTGTATTTTCCGTGTGATTTTCTGATTGTGTGTACGGGGCTTAAGCACCCTCATCACACAAGACGCTATACAATATGTGGGGTGGTCAAATGGAAAAGCCTGGTGGCTTAAAGCAGAACTATAGCAAAACTTTTTTTTTCTTTTTGGATAGAGTTAAAGAGGATTATAACCCCTGTCAGATTTGTTGTCCCATAATGGAGATTTACCTTCACTTCCTGACCTGTAGCCAAAAAAGTAAGTGAGTCGAAATCCCTGCAAGTTTAGGGAATCCTTTGGGTCCTCCCAAGTCACCAGGACTAGTGTCCTCATTGGAAGATTTCCCATCTGTTACATTTCTAGGGACAACTCAAAATTTGGTAATTTCTTTTACTTTCACGTTCAATGATAGTGGTAAACAGGACAAATAGAGAGGGTGAATCTCCCTAACAAGGACACAGACAGCGATAAAAACTGACAGGGGGTCTAAACCCTTTCCGTGCCATCCAAAACTAAAAAAAAAAAAAGTTTTGCCTTTAGTTATACTTTAATTTCAGGAGATATTAGCAGGCACTTTTCAATAGTCATATTAGACAGGTATCTTGAGTGAAGGGGATAAGTATAGATCCTGCCTAACAGTTGAGCATGTTCCTCAATTTCACTAGTATTGGAGGACAATCTCTCCAGTTGGGGCACCCAAAGGGAGCAACCTACATCACATTTATCTTATTCTATATTTTCAGTTAAAAAGGGCCATAGACATTTCGAATCTCCACCGGTTCAGCAAGGACCGGCCGAGATTCGCACCATGTATGTACAGGCTAAATTTACTTGATTGATCAGTTAAAGGGGTTGTAAAGTCAGAAGTTTTTTTTTATTTTAATGCATTCTATGCATTAAGATAAAAAGCCTTCTGTGTGTAGCAGCCCCCCTTGCCCCCCCCCCAATACTTACCTGAGCCCCCTCTCTTTACAGTGTTGTCCACCAGTGTCTCTGCTGTCAGGGACTCTCCCTCCTGATTGGCTGAGACACAGCCAATTGGCACCATTGGCTCCAGCTGCTGTCAATTAAAGTCAATTAGCTAATCAGGAGAGAGAGGGGGTGGGGCCCAACGGCAGCTCCGTGTTTGAATGAACACACGGAGCTATGACTCGGCTCAGGTGCCCCCATAGCAAGCTATGGGGGCTATAGCTATAGGAGCACAGAAGAGGCACCTGAGAAGAGGAGGATCCAGGCTGCCCTGTACAAATCCAATACACAGAACAGGTATGTATGACATGTTTGTTATTTTTATAGAAAAAAAATAGAATTTACAATCACTTAACTTGGATACACTGACTGAGTTGCTAGGGGAATAGAACGATTTTCTTTCCTGAAACCAAAATCGCTCTATCTATGGCCGGCTTGAGGGCATGTGCCTTAAATTACACAGGCAGGCATCATTATTAAGCTGAGATTCACCATGTGTTCACATGTACAGTATATGATATCTGGGAGGCAAGCTGGACTTCTGGACTTTGGCTGTGACTGAAATGTGATCTGTAAAACTATTTAAAATTATTATAAGACCAAATAGTGACAGTAAGGCAGCCACCCTTTTCCTCCACAAATAGAGCTTTCTTTTGGTCGTATTTGATCACCTCTGTGAGTTTTATTTTTTGCGCTATAAACAAAAAAAGCAGACAGTTCTGAAAAAAAAAACATATTTTTTTTTTACTTTCTGCTATAATACATATCCAAAAAAAGGCGTATATTGATTGGTTTGCACAAAAGTTATCATGTCTATAAACTATGGGATACGTTTAGGGACTTTTATTTTTATTTTTTACTGGTAATGGGGGCAATCTGTGATTTTTAGCGGGACTGTGACATTGCGGCAGACAAATCTGACCCCAAATTACACTTTTTGGGGACTAGTGACATTGATCAGTACTATAAAAATGCACTGATCAATGTATAAATGACACTGGCAGGGAAGGAGTTAACACTAGGGGGCGATCAAGGGGTTAACTGTGTTCCCTGGGTGTGTTCTAACTGTAGGGGGGGTGGGCTGCCAGGGACATGACAGAGATCGCTGTTTCCGATCACTGGGAACAGAAGATCTCAGCCATGTCATGTAGCAGAATGGGGATCCACCTTGTTTACAAAGGTAGATCCCTGTTCTGCCTCTGTACAAGGCAATCACGGGGTCGCTGGCAGACATCAAGTCCACAGGACCCATGGGCACGCTCCAGAGGCATGCGTGTGCGCCGCCGGCAATCGCGCATGTGCTTGCCGCCGTACAGCTACAGCGGTTCGCGCAGGAGAGCCGACCTGCCACAGTAAAATGACAGTGGCTGGTCAGCAAGCGGTTAAATCAGAGTCAATGGCTTGGCATTTTGGACAGCTATTTTCCCAAAACATGGCCTTTAGGGGGTACTTGAGAACATGGTGGAGAACCACTGCTCTAAGTGATAAACGTGTCCTGTCTGTGGTGCTGGTCCTTATTTGTGAATTTCCCAATTCCACCCCCTTCCAGCCCTCTCCTATATTATATTGTGTAAACCAAAATTTGCGGAGTTATTCATGTCTGTCATAATGATTTACAGTTGCACTTGTTATCCGAGACTGATAATTTAGGAGAACTAAATATTCAATAAAAAAGTATATATTTTGCTAATGAAATCAGAGCTGTTGCAGATAAAGTCATGAGTATTGTGTGTCATTCTTTTCACAGGGTAAAGACGGGGAACCAGGTTTAGATGTAAGTTATTAAAAATACAGGAGTGTAAGTGAGGCATGAATATTTGCATGTTTTATGTACATACAATGAAACATTTCATTTTCATGTTTATACCATGTTGTCATATTTTATTTTGCCATTTCTGTGTTTTCAAACAGCTAAAAAACACATTTTAAATACTGTATATAATAAATATTAATGATAAAGATCCCTTAATCTAATCAAAGGCTTTAACTGAACATTATTAGAGTAAACTTACTATGTTCTCCTATAGCCAAAGCTGGAGTAGATAACATTGCTTCACTTTATCTAATACTAAACCTCCATATCATGACAAGAAGTGCACTTCAATATGCTTTTGTTTGGAAAGCTTGTATAATTTACTTGCTGGTGAAGAAATACATCGCAATTTCAACATCACAGAACACATTTCTAGCCGGTAGCAATTTATCAAAATAGTTCCCGTACAGTTGGACTACATACATAGTCACAACATTTAGAATTCTTGGCCCTGTAAGCCCAACTCTTTCCCCCATCCTACCATATTGCGTTTGACAGCAGCAATCATTATTAAGCCTTAAAGAAAATGTGTCAGTAAAATAAAACTCACCCTCCCCCTGTGCGGGGCACCCTGTATTTCTTAAACTATTATTTACCATTGCCCCCCTCTACTTAGATTTTTGCTGCCCCTGCAAAGTACAGAAAATGCTTATTGTCAACAACACCTAGCACTGTCCACAAGTGCATACTGAATGGTACCCCCAACTCCACGTGACAGTATTGAACTTGATAATTGGCTGCACGATGGACAGGTGGTGTTTGACACACTAATGATGAAGTCTAGACATCAGAGGGTACATAGCACAAGGTGAGGTACACACTTGGGCTTTTTTTCCTGAAAGGTTTGCTTTAAAGTGAAATACAGACAAGATATTTATTTTAGTTTTTGGTAGTGTGTGATGGAAGGGTTAAATTATCTCTTTCCGCTTTTATGTCTGTCTTATCTTCCAGTTGGGAAGATTGCATTTCACTTCTTGTGTAGACACAGGGATAGCACGTTAGGGGAATCTCTGCAATGGGGAAGAAAGGAGCGAAAAAAGTAATTATTATAGTTGCGAAAATTTAGAACGTCTGTCAGGTTTGATTACCACACAAGAAGTGGGGGTAAATCTCACCTGCTGGGGCAAAGACAACAGTAAAACACATAGGTTCTAACCCTTTCCCTCTCCATACAAAACTTAAAACAATTGGGTGGGGTTCCATAGATCATATGATTTCCTTTCCTGCAACCATGGGTTGATGGGTATCCCTCTCGCGGAGCAATTTTGTACTCCCAAGGGCATGGGAGCTGTCCCTTATGGCAGAACACAGGAGAACATGGTTGCTGCCATCATGCTGGTTGTACCCAAATCGATGGATTGACTCAGGTACAGTCAGCCTGCACATATATGGTTCAAATCTCAACCGGTTCCTGGTGAACCGGCATAGATTTGAACTATCTATGGCCAGCTTAATTGTGACAATAAGTAACAACATTTAATGTGTGTAAGCAGCTCACCTTAAGATGGCCATGCATGAGTCATTTTATTTCATTCAACCCACTGATTGAACAAAAGAAAATGACTTGATACCCCCATCCACACACTCACTGTGGATGGGGGAATCCCTCCTGATGAGACTTTGTATTTTGGCAGCAGGGAGATTTCCTTGCTGTCAGAATACACTGTATCAGCACTGCCAGCTATAGCCAGCGGCACTGATCAAAAGAAAATTGTGTTCAACTAGCCTGCCATACTTGGATTGAAATTCAGCTGGTCATTCACAATCACTGGCTAATGTGGCATTTTCTGAATAGTGATTGCTGCAGCTAAATGAGAAACAAAAAGGTCAATACCGCCTATACTACTAATACATTTATCTGCAGCCCCTTATACATTAAATAATGGAAAGGGAAGTATTGCCCATAATAACCAATCATATTTTAGCTATCCTTCTCTAATGCAAATTTTAAAGTAAAGGCAAGCATCCAATTGGCTGTTATTTCAAACACCTTAAAGCGTTACGCCAGGTATGATCTTAATTGCATACTTAAATTAGTCCAGCTTGGACCATATCTCAAAACTGAAGGACCACTGCGAAAGCTGGAAATCACTGTAGTACTCGGCACTCTTAGGGCCCATTCACACGTAGGCGATTTGAGATCCGACTTGTGTTGCCCCAAGTCGCCTCAAATCGCCTGACATCAGAAATCCCATTAAAATTAATGGAGCCTAATGTTTAACGAATGCAAAACAAATAAAAATATTTTTTCAAAAAATGAATGGAGCAGTCTTAATATAGCCTACTCAAGCTCCGACTTCAGAGCGACTTCTAAAAAGGTTCCTGTACTATTTCAAAGTGACTTCTAGATTTGAGCCCATAGAAGTCAATGGAAGTCGCTTCCAAGTCGGATCCCCATCTATGAAGAAGCGACTTTGAAGTGACTTTACAGGAATAAGAAAATCATTTTTGAAGGCAAAACCCCTCCCTCTCTACTCTGATTGGCCACAGGCAAAGTCGCCTGGCATGGAGATTGCTTCAGGTTGCGTTGTAATGCCCAAAGTAGCTCTGAAGTAGCTTTCAAATTGCTTTCAAAGTCGCCCCTGAAGTCGGATCGCCTATGTGTGAACCGGCCCTTACAGTGATCACCGCAATCTTCCGGGTCCTATGCTGAGCAACTGCCACAGTGCACACTTACAACAAAGAGTAGCTTGCTCGACACCACTGCCATTCACATTATGCCTTTTTTCAATAAATACAAAGTATTCTCTGATTGGGCAATGTGAAGAGGAGGGGTGGTGAGGTCACAATCTCCACCTCATTCAATCAGAAATTGCCTTGTATTCACTGAAAAAAATAAATAAACTAATAGCAATAATGAACTAGCAGCCCCTGTTGTCAGTATGAAATGGGGCAGCCTCTCAGCACTCAAGACCCAGAAGATAATGCTGATCCCTGTAGTAGCTCAGACTACTACAGTATTTGTCAGTTTGCACAATAGCCCCTTGAGTATGAGATATGCATATTTACAATGGGCAAATGTAACTATTAAATGAAGATCGTACCTAGATTTCAGCTTTAATTCCAAATTTCCTACCTGACTTCCACTTTGCCATAAGGAATTTTTCTTAATAAAAAATAAAAACAAAATGATTCTCGATATGTATTACTTTCAATGATGATGTCACCACTGTAATGGGTGCTTTACTTTTGGCACAGACTTTTCTCAGTTATACTGACTTGGCTCTAAGCTCCCTCTTATGCATCCATTGAACGCAGTCAGACAAGATCATTTTGTATATTGTTTCAGGGTTTCCCAGGTCCTCGAGGAGAGAAAGGTGACCCAGGAGAAAGGGGAGAAAAGGTGACTGAAGTGTTCAGCGAATGTTAATATGGCAAGCCTATCCCTGAATCTTCCTGACCTTATCATGGCCTCCATAAATCCAGTCTTATTCCTGTGTGCCAAGAGTTATTGATTGCATGGACTTCAAGCAGTGCACATTGACCTTTCCAATAAATCTAGCTGGGATGGTCAGCACAAACTGCTTAGTCATTTATATTTACTGGCAAAGCTGCTGGGATAAATAATACCTGGTATCAGTTAACTTTGCAAGGAACAAAATATTTTTATGACAATGTTCATAAACTGGAGTTCTGTGCAAAGTGCAGAGACTGCCAATTGCACAAACAACAGTGGACCTATTTAAAAAAAAATGGTAAATCCAAAGAAAGCAAACTTTTTACACTGTTCTGGCAACAGTAAAATAAAATCTGGTTCTCTGGGTTTCTGCAAACTGTCATCTCTGTCTCCTGTATTGCCTCATTATATAAGCCTACGTGAGGAATAAAATACAACTGAACATAAAGATAGAGAATAGCAATAAATATATAGATAGATAGATACAATGGTTTTATTCTATTGCTATTCTCTTTATGTACCTAATGAGGGCAGATCTTCCTCATAATGAAATATTCTGTTGCAAATTAACAGGGAGATGTGGGGTAACTATGGATGAGACTTGAGTTTGCGGCCATTTAGAGTTTCAACTCAAACTTTAAATGATCGCTGTTCACCGAATGGGCAAGTTCACAAGCCCAACAAACCTCTGGCTGCTTTTAGCCAGAAGTAATTCATCTAATGGTGGTGTCACTACCTGCTTGATAGCTAGGTTGCTGACAGCTGCCTGCTTACTGTGCAAACAATCACGCTGTGCAGGGCGACCACCTGAGTTCTAGCAAATGATGATATCACTTATTTTGTATTGTCACAGGGTTGTGTGATTATTTACCTTGCATCTTTTTATGTCTGAGCAATTAGGATACATAGTACTCATTCATGTTGGGGGGCTGTATATCTGGGGACATGTGGCCTAGTATGGTTCAGGGTGGGGGGGGTTCACTCTCCCTGTCCCTTTCCTGGCCAGACAGTCAGCTAGGCTACATGCTTGAATAAGGATCTAAGGGGACCCCATGCTTTTTTTTTGTTTTTTCATCATGTAGTAACCCCTTGAATCCATAATAGACCCTCATCATAGATGCGGGTCAGGTACTGTATGGATTTTAAGGGGAAACCCTGCATATTTTTTCATTTTTTATTACATTTTCCTGGGGTTTCCCTTTACAATTCATACCAGATCTCCATTTAGGATAAGGGTCCAGTATAGATTTTGAAGGGAATCCCTGGACCCATTGTTTACAAACAGAAAAGAGCAGCTGGTAAATGTCATTAAGGCCCCTTTCACACTTGTTTACGCCACAATTTTACCGCGATTTTGAAGTAGTACAGAAATCGCATCTATATTATTCAGGTGCGATTTG
>BLSH010316628.1:1858143-1874622 GCA_018402905.1 Glandirana rugosa
TAACGTGATATCCTATCAATTAGACTTGGTATAGAAAGGACACACGGTTGTAGAAACGACTTATTAGTTCTCATACGAAGAGGAGTACCACGATCGTAAAAATAATTTTTACAGAATGATTACGTCAACATGATTTCTCTTTTGTGAAATGTAAATTAAATATGCCCACAGATACCATTAGTGACGTATTAATACATATAATACCCTTGAAATCCTCTGTTTACACTTTATCTTTGTGTCATTCATCTGTACGTGGATATTTTAGTCGGTTTGAACGTAACTATTATCAAATATTATAAAGACTGTGGATTCCCATGGGTATTTCTCGGTTTAAAACTAAGTATAAGTTGTTAGGTCCACTCTTAGTAGTTTTACAGTACAATGGTGATCCCTACTCGCTTAAGTTCTTAACTTTTTTGTGCACTTGGGGTTTTGTTAACAGCGATTCTGGGGAAAGTGTGAACACGCTCAACAGGACGTTAAACCCTGACGTTTCAGCGTAATGTTCAGCATTTTTAATAAAAATGCTAGCACCATGAGGAGAAGCATACTCTTGATTATTCAGCAAAGATGTTGGCACACAGGAAAGATATGGTTCAGATTAACTATCCTATAGTGCAATTAGTGTCTAACAGTACTACCTTATAAAATGGCTACTTTATCTTGTTTTTCAAGTGCTGTTTTTCCTCTTTCATTCTTTTATTGCTTTTGTTTTGCATTACTTTATCACAAATCGCCTTCATTTAACATTGTATGATCAACAAAGTCCAACTGTCTTGTGATACCTTGTTTTCCAGTGGAGCATTCCCTTCTCCTCTTTATACCAATGTATTCTCCTGCAACTTTACCTCCTTGACTCTTTTTACCTTAAGACTTTCCCTTGACCAACCTAACTGGTTTATTTTGGAGATAACTGTGCACTTACAGCATTGGATATAATTCATAATATCCTTTTGCACATGTAGCACAGTGGTCTCAGAGTAATCTCCCAAATTCTTTCCTTGACTACTGTCCATTGTTTTACTAATATTGTGGCTTCCTCCTCCCTGCCTTCCTCTTTTAATAGATAATCGTAATTTCTGCTTTTCATATATTTTACAGCCTATTGATGGGTATGAAGGACATTTACCTATATGATTATATTTGTTGATTAACACTAGAAACATTGACAGTATTAATAGTAATAGTATTTGGATTCAACACTGACAAAACTTGTGAAGAGGAAATGAGGTGATGTCTCTAAACATAAGGAACATAAGAAAATTAATGCAGCTCAAAAAAAAAAAGTTTTACTTAAAATGTATCTAAGCACAAAAACAAACTTGTATTATATTGCATCCTACCAGTTCCTCATGTGGTGAGTAGCAAATACTGTATATGCCCTGGATGCATTTGTTTTTATTTTTAATCCTTTATTAGTGAAAAGCCACTAACATACCCCCTGGCCTAGGATGAGTCAGGTCCTGTAGTCTTCAGAACAATGTAATTAATATCAATCAACAAAGGCAAAGACCACACATAGGAAGTTAAGCTGGCCATATACTTTTAGAATTTTGACCAAGGAACTGGCCAAAATTTCAAGAGTGGGTATCCCGGCTGGCTTGAGAAAAGTCTGCTACTCAATAAAGTTTGTTGAAGCGGCCAGGCCAAAAATGATCAGCTTAGCTGAGTCTGCAGCCAATGAGCTGCAGACACTGTTCAAGTGTTCTGACAGCCAGGACTAGCATTTTTTAGAATGTATTAGCCTGGCAGGGGGGATTTATCTGGGATTCATTTGGCATGCTCAACAGGCACTTCTCAAACAGATATAACAAAACAAATACAAATGTATAGTTAACAGCCCAAAAGGAAGCAAATATTAGATGTTTAAAGTGGTAGTAAACCCCCAAAGTTGTTTTTACCAACAGGTAAGCCTATAATAAGGCTTACCTGTAGGTAAAAAGAATATCTCCTAAACCTACATGGTTTAGAAGATATTCGCCCTGCATGCAGCCGCTGACATTAGCGGTGCATGCGCTCTGATGATCCAGCCGAGGCGTCCGGCAACTCAGAGCTGGCTGCCGGAAGGAAGAGCTCCCGCGCGCATGCGCTGTGAGTGGCCGGAGCCGCGTACCCGTAAGAAAGAAGAGGACCAACATATCAGCGTCCTTAGCGCTGACCGACTCGGGCATCGGGGGCCTCTTCTAAGGTAAGTATTTCATATGTTGGTATGCGATGCATACTAACATATTATGCTATTGTCTTGTAGGATTTTTTTTTTTTTTTGGGAACGGGTTTACTACCGCTTTAGTGTTAGAGACGGTTCACACTACAGCAATCCGACTTCAGGCACGACTTTGCAGGCGACTTCACCGTGACTTTAGGCGACTTACAACGCGACCTCCATGCCAGGCGACTTTGCCTGAGCCAATCAGAGAAGGGAAGGAGGGGGTTGCCTGAGTAAATTATTTTCTTCTTCCTGTAAACTCATTCCAATATAGATGGGGATCCGACTTTGGAGGCGACTTCCATTGAATTCTATGGGTACAAGTCGGATAGAAGTCACCTTGAAGAAGTACAGGAACATTTTTTGAAGTCGGAGCGACTTCAGTAGTGTAAATTAAGACCGCTCCCATTCACTAACATGGGATTTCTTCTATCAAGCGACTTGAGGCGACTTGGGGCGACACACTGTAGTGTGAACCGGCTCTTAGGGTTTCCACACTTTTTAACGACTGCACTGTAGCTGCAACTTCAAGTGAATCCAGTTGTCTGTTAATAAGAATAGTATGAACAGTCCTTTCACTACATTTATAAGGATAAATCATGTGGTCCATATTATTGAACACTTGTATAAAACAGATCCAGCCACTGTGTGGTCATGATGCTGCATAAATATTATTATTATTATACAGGATTTATATAACACCAGCAGTTTACGCAGTGCTTTTCAGTGAGAGGGGGGATTGTACAATTACAATACAGTTCAATACAAGGAATAGCAGGGCTCTGCTCATTGCGCATACACAAATCAGTTGACATTTTACTGCAGGTAACCAGTTTAATTTCAGCCATCGCTGTTCTGACAAACTCTAAAGCAGTAGTAAAAACTTGATTTTATTAGCTGCTATAGGTACTTGTGTGTTACTCTAGCTCAAGTCCAGTACTATGATATCAGCGGCCTTCGTGCATTATTGATCACAACCATGATGACATTTCTAACAATATGTATCTGCACATATGATTGAGAATACATTAAACAACAATGATAATTTCAAGGTGAAATATTTTTTCTCAAAACAGTTTCCTCATATGGTTAGTATCAAACTATAATAAAATGTTCACAGTAAATGATATGGATATTATCATTTTAGCACCACCTTGGTAAATGTTCCTTCAAACCTTTCGTTTGCTGAAATTTTTATTCAATACATTTGCTTTTTTTTTTCTTTTTTTTTGTAAACCATTTTATCCACAGGGGGAAAAGGGAAAGAAGGGCAAAAAAGGGCCTAAAGGGGAGAAAGGAGAACAGGGTGCTCCTGGATTAGATGCACCTTGCCCGTTGGTATGTCTCATAAAACCAATCCATCATGCCATGATTTCTAATGCATTTGGGAAAGAGCAAATATCTAGAAGCCATCTTGCCTGGCATTACTTTTGATTTGGATGTTTACAAAATAATTATTGCCAAAGCTAAATTTTTTTATGCAGGTGGCATTTAATAAACAACGGTACAATTTAGCAACTTTTAACTCTTATTATGAAAATCGGCAGCCATTGTATCAATATTAGGAACTTTCTCAGAGAGTCGGTCAGTCTTTGGTGACTTGGTAGGTTCTATGCTCATTATTACAAGAGGCGCTTAGATGCTTGCTCTATCCCTTTATTTTTCTTCCTTTTTTTAGTTTTCTACAGGAGAGATAACTGCAAAAGAATAATAATTTTCAGTAACATTGCAAGTTAATCTTTACAAACAGGGTTTCCGTGGATTAAAGGGGGAAAAAGGGGAACCAGGTCAACCTGGCCTGGATGGGCTGGATGCCCCTTGCCAATTGGTACAGTATTTCTCTTTCCTATCCTCCCTGCATGCGAGTCCTTGTCTTGGTAACAAATGCAAAGGCCACTTCTAGAACGTTTGCATTGGAAAGAATCTGCATGTTTCTGCATGAATGAAGTGCATTCTACTAAGTGATTAGTGCTACATTTCCAAACCCACCTCTAGCATCTAATGGAAACACTTACACTGTTTGTCCTTCCACTCTGTTTTTCCTCAGAACGTTTTGCGAACATACACTGGCAAATTTGCCCACACCAACACACATAACCCTGCAGTAAAAAATAGCTTACCTTATTAGCTTGTGACAACCTTTATCCAAAGGCAAGTAGGTAATCTCTGTAGCG
Organism: Glandirana rugosa; assembly: GCA_018402905.1. Classification (NCBI taxonomy): domain Eukaryota; kingdom Metazoa; phylum Chordata; class Amphibia; order Anura; family Ranidae; genus Glandirana; species Glandirana rugosa. The sequence goes on from BLSH010316628.1 coordinate 1,862,524, forward strand.
ACGTAATAGCCTGCAGCCCAGTCCCTTCTATAGACACCCATTAAAACAGCTTAGCCTCCCTGTGAAACTTACTTGACCTCCCCTGTAGTTTTTTCACAGCTTCCTCTCCTCAACTCAGCATGAATCTAAAATCCTGCCCATACTAAAATGATACTAGAAATCCTTTTCCTTGTACCAATATGGCAAACATGGTTATTTTTTATTTTTCATTAAGCTGCTTAAAAATCACTGAAGTAATCAATATGTAAAATAGATACTCAAACATACTTAGGTAGATCAAGTCAACTGTTGAATTATGTTAGCATAGCTACATACTTTTATATTGTTTTGCTGGGGAAAAATGAAGCATGCATACTGCACATCTGTTTTATTTGTCTTTCTTGTACATATGGCATTTATATCTGGAGAATGCATACTTTGGTATTATTTTAAAACATTTGCATTGATGGTGTGCTTATCTGCTTGGCTAACGATAGTGAGCAAGTAAGTGTAACAGCTAAATAATCATAGACCCTAATTTTTACATAGAGAAGCTCTCAGAGCATACTCCAGGTAGAAATGGCTGTTCATGTCTAGCCATCAGTTCATACAATCAGTTAGGTTTCTTTCAGAAGAGATATTGCTTTGTATGATGGCAGGCTTTGAGCATGCATGGGTAAGCAGTTTTGCATATTACATTACTGTATGTGATAAATGCCCTGAAAACTGACTGGTTATATACAGTATATAATAGTTCCATACTCCAGTGTTCTTTCTTCAACTATTTCAAGCTGAATTCACAATTATGGATGCATGTTGATGCGTGTTTGTAACAAACATTGTATATGTGTTTTTGAGCATTCCATTCATTTGTAATTAAGCCCCAATTCTGTAAAACAACCCACGTGACCCTACAATTTACTACAATGCATAGATGGAAATAAACATGTGTCGTGGTACACTGCATTGGCCAAAAATGGGCCGGGTACTGGCTTTGATGTGTTGAACATCAATAAGGGTCTATAGAAAATTAAAAGGCAGATACACTGTGTGCTAAAATGCATTGCAATGTGTGTTAAAAACACCCACGCATAGTTGAGAATAGGCCTGCTGCCTTCACCCAGCGGGTCTCTGCTATTTATTAGATGTGGTTTTCCAATAGGGAGCTAAAAGCATCACGCAAAGTGTTATCTTTAGCTGCCATAAAGCAGGTATTTACAGTACTCATCTGCAAACCTGTGAAATCAGTGAGGAATGGAGTAGAGTCAGGCAATGTTTCTGATATGGATAATGGTAATACAATATTCATGCGTTGCTTGAGAAATGCTAAGAAAAAAGTCAGTCAGTAGATGAAAGGTAATCATGCAATGCTCAGGTAGTGCTATTAGGAGTCCATCAGTGAAACAGGTGCAAGATCAACTTGGTGAAGACAGTGAGACATCCTATCCACCACAGAAAACACCAGCCTCTCACCTCACTGATCCGACCCTGTGCGGATCGTACAGCAACAACACCCTCCAGGTTGAGCACAGCAGAAAATCCTTCAGGTATTCCAGACACTTAGATCCGATGTATAAGGTATACTGAGTAACAGCCCCTTTACAAAGCAAGCTCCAGAGCTGCTCTTTGATCCAGTTATTGATCGCAGCCACCAGACAAAGAGGTAGCTCCAGGTTAGGAATTGCTGCAGCCTTTCAATGGCTTTCTTGTTCTGCACTGCGGTGAACCTTTTAAACTCCTCGGGGAGAGAGCAGCACATAACAAATCTTTTGCAGCAGTTTGGCTGTGTGTGCTCAGGACCTGCAAGTGTGGCGTGACAAGGGCAGCTAATCTCTATGCCTCAGGTGCTCATCGTCATCTATAGGTCTAGGGTTCCCTGGAGTTTAAAAGGTTCACCGCAGTGTAGAACAAGAAAGCCATCGAAAGGCTGCAGCAATTCCTAACCTGGAGCTGCCTCTTTTAGCTGGCTGGCAGGGAGGGAGGGGGAGGAGGACACAGGAGACAGAGAGCAGGGCTGCGGATGATGGAGGCACATAAACTAACCATGGTGTCAGGGCTCAGCAGCCGTGATATACCACTTACAGGTGGAGGGCAGAAACTGGCAGGATCAGCCAGGTATTTCAGGTGATAGAGGGGACCAAATTACACAGCACAAGCACTGCGCTGTATAACATGCTTTAAAGGGACAGGACCCTTTTTTTTTTTTTTTAGGTCAACAGACGCTTTAAAATGGCCCTGTCAGCAATTTGTAAATGTTACACAAATCTGTCATTGTAAATAACTTCTCCCACTGCCTATGTTGCTAAACATTGCTTCAATCAAGAGGAATAGCCATGTGAACTTTCTTCTGAACTTGACAGTTCCGGGATTGTTGATGTCCTGCATATATAAGACATAGTAGTGACTAGGAAGTCATGGGAGAAATCAGAACATTGTGACACCCAGTAGTTTTTTTTTTTTTCTCATCATCAACTTCAGCCAACTATTCTTCTTGATTGGAGTGGGGTTCAACAGCATGGGCAGCAAGAGAGGTAACCATTTATCATTCTTTATAGGAACAACGTTTATTTGCATTTACAAACTTGCTGACAGGGTGGATTTAATCTGCATTTTAAAGGCTCTATTTTTTCATGTCTATTGATGAGTCATATTACACAGGCAGAGTGATATGGGAGGTTATTGAGATAAAGAGCTTTAAATGAAACACAAACTCTGTAGGAACAATAATACATGAATACCTGTTTATATGTCTAAAGGTAATGCATTCATATAGATTTGGGTCAACATCGTGAAACAAAACCTATCTGCAACAAAATCACAATTTTGTGTTACAGGAAAAAACCTACTAAACAGCATTGCTAATTAGTCTGCCCATGGCCCCTCTTTCCATCCATAAGGCACCTGCACTTCTGCTAGGGAACTGATATGTAATTTTCAACAAAGGAAATAATACATTACGGAGAAAAGAGCGATATTTCCAACTATGCAAAACCTGATGGAAATATAAATGATGAGTACACATTCAGAGAAAGCGTTCTCATCTTTTTTGTCCCCTTAACCCAAAATACCATGTGCTACACTGCTACAGATACATACTTACCTCAATCCCACTACAGTGTTTACATCCTGCTGTGAAATCTTCTTTGTCTATAAATGTATAGGGATAAACTGTAAAAGTGCTGGCAACTCAAAGAATATTGCGGCAGGTTGTAGCTTAGGGATGAAGGAAAGTATGCACCTGGGGTGAGGGAGAGTGGGTAGTTTAGGCAAAAAGGATAAGAGCACTTATTATTTAAAAATATATTTTTGCATCTGACCAGAATGTTCCTAAATGTAGCTTAGTTGGTTTTAAATCATTGTATTCTTAAAAGCTATCTTTGCTATCTTGCTATCTTACCACTTGCTTTTGTTACCGGTAACCATTACCATTCTCTCTGACTTTGCAACTGAAGCTGCTCATAGCTTTTTTCAGTTTGACCATTACAGTCAAATAGTGACTGCCATCTAATGCTTTCACCTATTCTTTTGAACATTGTACAAAATGAGGTAAGTTTTAAAATTAAAGAAACAGATATGGGGACAATCCCCAAGAGAATGGACTTTAAGGGCACACCACGAGATAACAACACAAAAATATTGAAAAAAATCATATATATTTATTGGCATAATACATAAAAAAGCTGAAGCTTGACATATTCTATAAAAAGATCATGGACAGAACACTGTCCGAAACACAGCCTGTACAAAATCTCTAAATCACATTGTTGTTTATAATAAACAATACAAAATACCAAAAAAACATGGTGTATGTAGAGCAGGTCGAAGTGTTTCGCTTTCTATAAGCTTCCTCAGGACCCCTCACAACATGGATTTGGATTTGAGATTACTTAATGAAAAAAAAAACATACCTATCAATATTACATCATATTAGTGTAATAATACATAAATACATAAGTATAATAATATAACATCACTTTTACATGCCGTACAAGCATCAACAAAGTGCTTACAGTTGGCTGAATGCGGCTGTAGGAAAATACTCAGGGGGGCAGATACAGGGGACGATCTAATCAGACCAGAGTGATGTAATGTGAGTCACAATAGATCTCTCAAGACCTGAATGTATAGACATATGTTCTATTACAATGCAATAGGCCACATGAACCATATTACCTAATGTTTGTATTATTAAGAAATATATATATCTATATATAAGTTATATTCCAGGTGACCAATAGCGGTATATACCTCAAATGAGTGTTGCCTCGTACAAGTCCCAAAAGAAGGGCAAAATTCTCAAGAGCTGGAATAGAAAGTCGTTGTGATTTCGGTTACATATAAAGGCATGCCTACAGAGGGAAAGGGAATATGCCTCTGTTTGTGTGATATACTTACAAAACAATATGTATTACCAATAAGGTTAACACAAGTGGCTCTGCTTGAATGCCATGCCGCTCAATGGCGAGAAAGAAAACAAAAGGAATCCCCAAGGGGTACAGTGCAGCAGTGCAGCACCCGGATGAGCAATTAAGGATCTATAAATCAAGAATATATATGTATATATATGTATGTTCCATAGGTATATATTGTTCCCAAACACATGTATCAAGATATTAGGAACTGCCAGGGGTATATGTGGTATAGATACCTGCGGTTCAGCAATTCCCCACAAGTACAAGTGAAAGTATCTAGTGGTGACCAATATGAAAAGTCTAGAAGGAAAAGAGAAAAGCACTGTGTGCCAACATAGAGTATAGAGTGTAAACATACTTCTAAAAAGGTGTAATCATAGTGGAAATGTCTATGAATACCTGTAAGGTGGTCAGGCATACAATAGACGTCACCATCTAGGGTCTTGTGTTGGGGAAAGACTCAAGCCAGACCGTCCAAACTGGAAAAAGGACAAGAAATGGCTAGATCAATAATAGAATCGAATACCCCCAGCAGAGGAGATGAGAGAACTGGGATCCATGTCCCCTACCTGTGTGCCGCACAGTCCTCATGTGTGTCCACCTCCATGTGGGACAGGAGAGGTCTGATATACTCCCCCCACCACGTCAGGCGCAGTCGCCGCCACATAATGTAAAGGGGGGCGTGCGTGACCAATGGGGAGGCGTCAGAGGAGGGAATCAAGTTCCCTCCATAGCGCGCCTGTCACCCTAACGCTCCCAATAGGGAATGTGAAAAGCATGTTACCGCCCAAGGAGCATCCATCAGGCCATAAATCAACCAACAGCTGGGACTAATGTTACAAAGACTTAGAGCATGAGTGCACAGTACCCTAGACTGTAAGCAGGGGTAAAGGAAACACACAAAGGAGTTGTCCAAAAACAGGGACAAGAAGGTTCCTTGTATATAGTAGCTGAAAAGACCCGTAAAGAGAGGGAGATCAGCACGGGACGATCAGTCCAAATATCAGGGGCCCCACAAAAGGGAATATTGTACGGGAATTTTATGATTATTGTTTATGGTTTTAGTCAGAGGAAGGAACGCCCAAATGAGGGCGTAAAACCAGATTGGGGTGTGCGCAAGCACTCCAGATGTCAAAAAAAGAGAATCAATCACTAACCATTGGATCAAGATTAAAATGTTCAAGGGACATATAATAGAGGGAACAGTGCGAGCAGGAACCACAATCACGAGACACACTATCATGAATTGAGTTTGAAGCTAAGTGCCTCATTGAGGCCTGGTGCTTCTGTGGCCTTTAGAGTGTAAATCCATCGTGTCCCATGCTGGAGTTTGATTTTATCAAATTCCCCCCCTCTAGGGTTGGGCAAAATTCTTTCCAGGGCAGCAAAACTAGCAACTTCCGGATTGTTTTGGCAATTTTGGTATCCCCCCAATAAATATATATGATTTTATCAATATTTTTGTGTTGTTGTTATCTTGTGGTGTTCCCTTAAAGTCTGTTCTCGTCAGGATTGTCCCCATATCTGTTTCTTCAATTACATATAGGACATGGGCACGTTCATGAAAGCTTTCTTTCTAGGTAAGTTTTAAAATGTTTAGAGTTTTTTTTAGTGCAGTTATTCAACTGTAGGAAAACAAATCAACATATGCCCAATCACTACTCAGTAAATTGGTCTACAAATGTCATGTGTTGATCATTCTTTTTGTTTAAAATGTATTTTTACATTTGATCCTTATCCATAAAGAGCCATCTATTGCAACCATGCAATGAATGTCCTTGTGCATCCTATATACTGTACATAAATATATGACATTCATGAGAACCACTTGTCTCATTGAAACAGGGACCAGATGGGCTTCCAATGCCTGGCTGTTGGCAAAAGGTGAGTAAAACTAACACATTGTAAAAGCTGATTGTTTGCAACATTTATTCGTTTTTTATACACTGCATGTATTTAAATATGACTGTTACAACAATTGAAAAACACTGAGCATTTTTTAAGAATAGCTTCTCATTACAAGCACGTATGTTTTCTTAAATGAGGAGATGTCACTAAATACAACCGAAAAAAGTGTTACCTTTTTTTTTAACATAGAAAACAGAGGAACATGTGTTCCAATATATTTGGCCCTGATTTAACTAGTCAAAATCTGGGCAGGAGTTGAAAAACAGAAAAACATACCATATATGATAGCTATTTCATCTGCAAGGGGAATTGTATTTCGGTATATTCAATTCTGAGATACAAATTCTGTCAGATATTATAGCCAAACTGGTGACCTGACTTTTTTTCTGCTGAACGTAAGCACTAAAGCTAGGGCACATCCCTGCTTCCATCCTGTGGCTGGACCCTGAAAGAGCAATAGCAGCTACTTCTACTCCCTCCCTACTCCCTCCATTCCTGTCACAGAGTTATGCTTCTTGTCCCAGTCATAGCACTGTTAAGTGATATATTTATTATGTAGTGTATGGTTTTTCTCACCAGTAAATATTGTCTATAAATTAAAAAAACATTTAGGCTGGGTTCACATTATTGCGAATTGGATGCGAGTTTCTCCGCATCCAATTTGCATGTCAGGAGACTGTGACCGGCTCTCACACATGGAGCCAGTTCACACAGGACCGGGACAGCTGCGGAGCGAATTGCACAAGAGTCCTGTGTTTCTTCTGGTCCATTTCAGGTCCGAATTCAGCCAAAAACTCAGATGAAATCGGACCTGTAACAGTGAACAGGGACGCACTGGCCCCTGCTGTGAGCCGCTCCGCACAGAGATGTGAACCCAGCCTTAAGGCTAACAGTGGAGTAAACAATACTGATGATGGCATATCCAGGCAACATTGCACATGCCCATATCCAGCCTGGCACTCTGTATTTTCATTTGTGTACACTCCTCCTGAGCTTAGGGTTGATTATTTATGCCATTTCTTTAACAAATGTGTAGCTATGTTCACTGTTGTCCTTAACTAACGGTTTCAAAAAGATGCTTTTACAGTTCAAAAAACCTTTCTCTATTGAAATCAATGGAATACATATCAGACAATAAAATTGATTGTGTTACCAAATATATTAAAAGTCTTCTGTTTCATAGTTTACAGCTTTTTAAAATATATAATTATTAATAAATATGGGAAATGGAAGAATAATTTGGACACCTAAAAAGAGCAAGGCAACCTATTTTAAAGTGCTCCTGTGCTGGGAGCTGCTGGTGCCTATCACCCCAAAGGATATATAAAATTGAAATACAAAAAAACAGCGCTACCCCAAAAAAACATTCTGTGCAAATGTGCAATAAGTGACCATGTGCAATATCAATGTAAATGACTGACAGTGTCATATAAATAATTGAATCAGTATAATATGATACTCTTGTATTCCAACACTTGTTGGACTCAGAATTCATAAAGTCCCAAACGAGTATAAATTGAAGATAAACATTTGTGCTCGAAATTTTGAGCACAAATGTTTATCTTCAATTTATATTATTTTGGGACTTTATGAATTAACACAGAGCCCAACAAGTGTTGGAATACAAGAGTATCATATTATTTTAATTCAATTATTTATATCACACTGTCAGTTGTTTACATTGGTATTGCACATGGTCACTTATTGCACATTTGCACATAAAGTTATTTTGGGGTAGCGCTGTTTTTTTGTATTTCAATACTTTCTAAATAGCACAGAAGGATGCCATTTATATTTACTTTATATGGGGGGAAAGGGATATATGGTCTACTTGTTATTTCCTCAGATGACCCTAACTTTTATTTACAGATTAGGAACTACTTAGTTAGGATGGACAAAGGAGAAGTAAGGATCACATAACGGAGCATTTTCTGCACCTGATACTGGAAACTGGAGAGAAAGACATTGCAAATAATTCAATGGCTTAGTGTTTAGCACTCCTGCACTAGGGTCCTTGGTTTGAATCTCAACCAGGATACCTGCATGGAATTTTTATAATCTTCTTGTGCGTGTGTGGGTTTTCTCTGGTTTCCTCTCACATTCCTTATGGCTCTCGTCTAAATTGGTCCTAGTATGTGTATGTATGCATGTGAGGTAGGGACTATAAATTGTAAACTCCTTGTTGAAGAGACTAATGTGAATGTACAATAAAGAAAGCATTGTATAAATTGTCTGCACTATATAAATACTTGAAATAAATACTGTATCTGACAATTAAAGTGTTATCATATTTTATGGATACTTTAGAAAAAAATGCTCAGTGGACTTTTTCTTCAATGTTCTAACAGCATGTAAAACTTTTGTAAAATTTGCTTAAAAGGACCAGCTTGGAAAATAACTGATACATTCTTGGAGACAGTGGGATTGTTTGCATTATACATTGTTATTAACAGCATATGTCTTTGTGCAAGAGCCTATTTTATGCAAGTACATGTTATGCATTTTTCCTATATTAACCTCTTATGTTATTAGTTGGCACCAAAGTTTCTAAAAGACAGTCTTGTCAAACAATAACATTCTGTTGAGTTACTTAATATGTCATTTGTTACATATTGTATGTTAGTACAGTTAAATTTTTACATTTTTAATCTGTGGTCGCGTTCAGTACAAGACATAGGTTCTTTAGTTTTAACCATTTATATGTAACTAACGTTAGATGATTTGACACTGGCAACAAAAAAAAAAAACAAAAGTAAGAAATGCAGGCATATCCCTTATATAACCCAATCCACTTTCAGCTAGCTTCCGTGTTTTGCTAGTGTCCCTAGGTGATAGATGCATTTCTCTACTGAAAGGAGCTTAACTCCTTTCTGTGAAGGTTTTTTTCATAAGGATTCTTTTATCAAGATTCCTGGCTGCGCCATAGCCATTGTGTCTTCTTTCCGCAGCTTCCAGTCAGTTGATTCCCCAGCTGAGACTGAGAAATCTGCTACTGTAGTTACAGGGCTTGTGCTCTTAAAATATGTACCAGGATACTGGTGCTCCTATGCCTTAGGCTGCAACATTTAAATGGTCTTTAGCAGAGATGTAATAGGAGCACTGTCTGTTTAAAACTGGGAGCCATTTTCCTGACATCCTGTCTGTTGCATGGCCTCTATTGTGCCTGTGTGGCTTACATTTTCTTCCTCATTGGGAACATCTCTTGGCTGGCTACTGACTCCCTGGCTACACAGCGCAGGATAGTGGATATTTTCTGGGTTGAGCAGCCTATAGTGTATGCCACAGAAGGCTTAACCCTTCCCTCCTCCACAGCAGAGAAGGTAATTAGGTGAGTACCCCTTTGGGGACACTTTGCACTAAACATGACAAATCACAAGTGCAGAACAAAGGGATCAGTGGGCCTCGCTAGCTCAGATTAGCTCAGGGGTGGGGGGTGCAGAGGGTGGCAGTCACTCTCCACATTGCCCTAGTTCCCTGTTTGGACAGTTTCCCCAGTGTGATTTCATGCCTTCTTATGGGCCCACTACTGCCCATAGATAGAGGTCAAAGATAGTCGATGTTGCAAAAAAACCCTTCGGTCTACCTTTTTAAATTGGTCTCTGATTTTGCTGTTGATATGCTGTTTGGGGAGGAGATAGATGAGGAAGATTATCCTCTTCTTCTGAGGAATTGGATCAGGATTAGATGTCTTTGGTGGAGATTGCATACAAGCTTAAGGATACCATTAGTACTCCTAATGCTGTATGCTTTTGTTTACTGTTAAAGCAGCCTGAGTCTGCACACCCAAAAGTCCCCAGTATGGGGTCCCTAAAATTGCCCAAGCCTGCCCAGTCCCCTCAATCTTAGAGCTTGTCTTGTACAGCTACTAGCCTCACCATAAAAAAAGCTCTTTGTTTCTCCTAATAGTTTTATTCAGCCGTATCCTATTGAGTTGGGTTTCCTGTAGAAATCAATGATTCCTGTGGTAGAGCCAGCCATTGTTTGTCTTGAACCTACTGTTTCCTCCATGGCCTTTTGCCAGAGCCTTGCTGACTGGACTAAGTGCATGGCCTAGACCCTAGCTCCATACTGAAGGATCCCTTGGTTCACCAACACCTAAGGCTTTTACCTCTGGTTTACACTACTGTGTTATTGGCTTGGCAGATACGTTTCACCAGATCTCTATACTGTGCCTCCTCTGCAGCCATATGTGGAGGATCCATTTGCTCAAATGCTGGTCAGTGGAACCTCTGAGCAAGAATTGCCTTGAGCTGCTGCCCTCTGAAAGAGAACATATGTTTGGTCTCCATCCCCAGAAAAAAGAAGTAGCAAGACCTTCTAAACCTGAGACTAGGAAAATGTTATTTTGTCCCTCTCATGCCTCCAGTCCAAATTATAAGTCTGAAACACACTTTCATTGGAAGACATGGACCTCTAAGCCAGCTAGATCTGTCACCAAAGACTTCTTCTTCTTATGGGGTGTCCCCACTTGTCTGAAGGCTTTTAGGCACTCTGGTTCCCAGAAATCTCCAATGTTTGGGGCCAGAGGGACATTTTCAGAGATTACAAACTGGAGTTTAGGACTCTGCCTTCTCCCCACTCCGTGCTCTTAATTGTGTTTCTCTTTCCACAAACAGTAGTGGATCTTCTTGCTGCTGTTCAGCAGTTAATCTTGCAGGGGGTCATTGTCAAGGTCTCGAGCGAGGAACAGTTTCAGGATTTCTATTCATACCTGTTCACTGTTCCTAAGCATAATAGAGGAGTTTGTCTCATTGTGCATCTGAAACCTCTCACCTTTTTCTTACAGGTTCAAAAGTACCATATGGAATCAACCAGGTTGGGTAATAATTCCCTCATTCCAAAGGATTTTCTGGCTTCAGCGGAGGCCTCCAATATGCTTACTTGCATATTCGCATCCTTCTTCTTTACCAACACTATGTAAATTTTGCTGAGTGCCCAGCATTACCAATTTTCCCACTTTTTCCTTTATCCTGTCCATGGGGTTTTCATTAAAGTGCTTGCCCTAGTCGTAGATTTGCTCTATTTTGTGGGGTATTGTGACAATCTAAGGCTAAAATATCAGTCCTCCCTATACCTGTCAGACAATTTCCAGCAGACAGGGCAGATTCTGCAAAGATTCAGTTGGGTTCTCAACTTTCAGAAGTGGTTGGGGAAACTGGCTCACCGATTTGAGTATCTGGACTGATATTGAATATGTCCTTTTACAGGATCCTTCCGCACTTGGAAAAACTTTTCTTCCCTCCACCCATGTGCCTACGCCCTTCGATCCCAGGGCAATTCATGCCTGCATTGTAGCCTCCGTTGAGGTAGTGCTATATGCCAGTTACATTCCAGACCATTTAATCTCAACGTTTTGGTAGTGTGGGCAAGCAGTTTTGGTTTTTGGCCGTTCACATGCCAGGCATGAAAAATTGTCAGAGATGGAAATTGATAGCAAATGAATAGCACACATAGACCATCAAAGGTTTATTGAGATGGATAAGTGGTAACACTCCTATAGAGTCTCATTAACTGTGATATAATTATGGAAAAACAGTCCAATAAGTCTATCCACCAGGGCAAGCTACTCCTTGGAGCAGAAGCAGGCTCTAATGAAAAGGGAAACATAAAGAAACAGGAGAAGCACCTCTAAATGTAGACTTTAGGACAATTTTATTAACTTACAAAGTAGGCCACTCATATAGTGGAAGAACAAGAAGACTCATCAATAAAAGACTACAGGCAAGATCTCCAAACTCTCAGCAGAGAAGCGCCATGGAATCTAGGTGTATGCAGCTGTTGTGGATGAGGAAGCTGGTCG
>BLSH010316628.1:1888170-1900227 GCA_018402905.1 Glandirana rugosa
CGACACACTCGTGATCACTGTCCAGTGAAAATTTGTAATTCTTTATTCTTGTTCTTTATATAGTTATCTATACATCGTTACTATCAAAACAAATAGTCGTAATGTAGGCTCGTGAGTGTATCCGAGGTAGAGGATGGGTTTAAGACTTTGATAGTTTAAAATTAAGATTTGACCGGTGTGTGTATATGATGTAGACTGATTGTACTTCTAGTCCAGTAGTCATAACTGAGACCAGATGTAAAGCCGTCAATTTATACAATTTCTAAACCGTATATGTGAATGTTCTCAAGACATAAAGTCGTCGTTCTTATTTCTTAATGTTTAAAAGTGACCTGTCACTAGTGCTCACACAGCAGATACCAGGCATCACCTGGTACTAGTTCCCAGCAATCCAACAGTATGATCTGGGGCCTCTGCAACCTGTTGAGAGGCTCTCTATTCTGCATTGGGGGATGTAGTGGGAGCATTCCTCAGATATTTGTAAAATGTAGGAAGCTGGATATTGCAAGCCAACTAGTCCTAGGAGGTCCTGGGCATCCTGCAGCTTTGAAAAAGGAGCCCCACACATGGGCACCTTTTGGTGCCTAATATCTGGTGGAAAAGTTAGCTTGTTTTGTGACCACTAGTGAAGAGAGTGCTTTAAATTATTGTTTACCACCACAAACCTCACTCTACAGTTGTCTATGGTAAATGCATTTCATGAATGGTTTCATAAGAGTTGTCATGAGTCCAGATAGCAGTTATTTCATAAACATATACATAAGTGAATACAATGTAGTATATATTTTTGTCATTTTTTGAAGGATGTATGTATAATTCTTTCTTTTCTGTTAAGATATACATATTTTTTGCTCATTTTGTATTTACTTTTTTAAACACTGTTGTAGATTGATAATTTTAATTGCAGAATGCAAACGGACCCTTGTTAAATGAAGGGTTCTTTAGGCATTAGGCTGCTATTGATGATATATAAGGTGGATGTTGTGATCAGCAATGACCATATTCAGAAGAGACAGTAAAGTTTGAGACACATGTGATCATGTTCGCTCTAGAACAAAGTTCTTATTCTGATATGTGTAATGCAGACCAAGTAGCTGTAACCCTCAGCATCAGCCATATGTTATTTTTATAGTGAATGTTATCAAGCTATTTTTCTATTGAGGGCTATTAAATGAAAGTATTATTTTCTAATTGGGTTGCTTTGATTTACCAGTACCCTAATAAATCCATGATTATTTTTTGAGTGGTAGTTCTACAGTTTTTTTTGGAATAAACTGAGTGCCCTTACAAATTTCCATGTTGGGCATGATTTGAGTGAATTGAAATACATTGTCCAATACAAAAGAAAAAACAAAATGTAGTATGTGGCATGCACCAATGGAAACACAGGGCTTCAGGCCATGGGTTTGCATCTCATGCATTCAGGAAGACAGACTATATTTTGTATTGGTCCTTTTACTTTGGAGTTCATGCACAGTGACAGTATATTTTCTGTTACACGAACAGTCTTTTTTTTTATCCAACCATTTTTTTTGTTAGATTTGCATTTGTTTTTAATATTTGGATGAGTAAAGAAAGGTTATAACCCTTGCCATTTTTTCTGGCCTTCTGTGTCCCAATGGGGAGATATCCCTTCACTCCCTGTCCCATAGCCAAAACAGGAAATTAGAGAAAATCATTCCAACCAGGGTCACCACAACGGGTGTCCCCATTGGGCAATTTCCCCTTTATTCCTGTTCTGGTGACAACCTAAAATTTGGGATTTTTTTCCGCTTTTACTTTTGGTGATAATGGTAAATAAGACTAATAGAGATGGCATATCTCCCTAATGGGGGAACAGACAGCAATAAAATCCTGACAGGAGTTCTATTCTCTCTATACTCTATTTAAAACAAATGTTTTCCCTATAGTTATATTTTAAAAGTGCTGATTTTTATGTGCAGTAACCCATAGCTGTCAATTCACTGTTATGAAGCTAGTCCAGGACAAGATGAACTTTCTTTATTCTTTACTTATTGTGGTGACTTGTTTTATGAATTAGACAGATGGTACCAGAGATTATTAAACAGCTACTCTTGGGTAACAAATTAAATCTCACCAGTTAACCTTAAATATATAAATCTTTTTGACAGCTGCAGTTGATCTGTATGCTGGAATAAATAGATCAGTACAACTTTACCGACTTTCTGAATAAGATCATGTGTGTCTTATCACTGGAAGTATTTTTCTTGTCACGGAGCACAAAAACATCCATGTTTGCCTTTGCATGTGACTGTCAACTGTTGTCAGTCATGCAGTTTTACCTTTTAAAATATGTATTTCTTTGTCTTAACAAGACATGGATTTTGTGTTTTATTGCTCACTATACATTGGACATGACCTGGGTTTCTACTTTAATTTTCATTTATTGTTCATGGTGATAAGCTGATCTTCAGATTTATTTTTACACTATGTATGGCATATTTTCATAATGTAAAAAGTGTGTAATTAAAGTATTAATCTCCCAATGTCTAAAGTTTTTTTTTCTGTGTATGTTATTGGTGGGGATTTGTACATTTTCACTATGACAGCTTTTCAAGCATATGTCCCAGTTGTACCATGCTGCCCCAAAACACTCTTGCATCCAGCATGAAATGGTGTCAATATGGTAAGTGGTTTTTCGTCTGAATGATACAAATAAAAGGTGAATTGGGGGTGGGGATGAATACAAGTAAGCACAACAGGATGTCCAGATTTATACTAATACTGCTATAATTTTTTCCAACTAAATGTATTTGTACAATCAGGTTATATAACAAGTTCTGGATGAGCAGTACTGAATTTATTCAAATTGCAAGAGGTGTAGGACAGGGACTGCTCTCAAGTAGTTTTTAGACTTATTGTCATCAATTTCAACCAACTCATAACTACCAATTAAACTTTTCTCTGCCTTGTAAAATTAGCGTAGACAGTTCCATCCTACTAGGTTCATTTAGATTGCAAATATCAGGGCTCAAAATTTCAAGTCCTGACCTACTAGCCAGGTTTTAAGGGTTACTTGCCACTAGAGTTAAGCGAACACCTGGATGTTCGGGTTCGGCGGGTTTGGCCGAACTTCGCGAAAAAGTTCGGGTTCGGCACCGAACTTGACCCGAACTTGACCCCAGATCCCGAACCCCATTGAAGTCAATGGTGACCCGAACTTTTGGGCACAAAAATGTCTGTAAAATAATCCTGGAAAGGGCTAGAGGGCTGCAAAAGGAAGCAAAATGGGGGTAAGAGTAGGACAAGTGCCTTGCAAACAAATGTGGATAGGGAAATAACTTAAAATCACATAAAAAAAATAAAAAATGGAGGTGGATGTGGAGTAGGAGGTTGAGGAGGTGGTGACCGTGGTGGTGTAGGTGGAAGTGGCGGTGGAGGAGGAGGAGGTAGCCAACACTGTTTTATGTTTGTTTGGTTTATATTTCTAATTGGGGTAGCCCCCAAAATATTGAGACATATTAAAAAAAAAAAAGTATACCAATGGCTGTTTGAGGCCGGTCTAAATGTCTATTCTGCACAAGGTACAGACAAGTCTTGTGGGATCCATGCCTGGTTCATTTTAATAAACATTAGCTTGTCCACATTGGCTGTGGACAGGCGGCTGCACTTGTCTGTGATAACGCCCCCCTGCCGTGCTAAACACATGTTCAGACAATACACTGGCTGCAGGGCAGGCCAGCACCTCCAAGGCATAAAGGGCAAGCTCAGGCCATGTGCCCAATTTGGAGACCCAGAAGTTGAATGGGGCAGACCCATCAGTTAGTACGTGTAGGCGTGTGCACACATACTGTTCCACCATGTTGCTGAAATGCTGCCTCCTGCTAAGACGTTGCCTATCAGCTGGTGGTGCTGTTTGGTGAGGCGTGCTGCTGACAAAGCTTTTCCACATTTTGGCCATGCGTATCATCTGTGTCCTCTGTATCCCCCCAGCCACGCTCCAGTGATGCCCACGAGCTGCGTTGGGTGCCACCCTGCTGTGAACACGGTTCCTCCTCCTCCTCATTATCATCATCCTCGTCCTCCTCATCCTCCAGAACTGTGCCCTGGCTTGAAAATGTTTTACCTGGCCTATGCTGGTGCAGGAAACCACCCTCCGAGCCACTTGTGAATGACTGGCCTGATAACCATGGAAATGACCCCTCTTCCTCTTCCTCTTCCTCCTGTGCCACATCCTCTTCCATCATCGCCTGAAGTGTTTTTTCAAGGAGACATAGCAGTGGGATAGTAATGCTGAGAACAGCATCATCGGCACTGGCCATGTTGGTGGAGTACTCGAAACACCGCACTATGGTACACAGGTCTCACATGGAGGCCCACTCATTGGTGGTGAAGTGGTGCTGATCCGCAGAGCAACTGACCCCTGGGAGCTGCAGCTGAAACTCCACTATTGCCTGCTGCTGCTCGCACAGTCTCTCCAGCATGTGCAAGGTGGAGTTCCACCTTGTGGGCACGTCGCAAAGGAGGCGGTGAGTGGGAAGGCTGCACAGACGGCTCGCACTTTCTGCAGCAGCTCTGACATATCCGGGTAGTTTTTTTTAGAAATTTCTGCACCAACAAATTCAGCACATGCGCCAGGCAAGGGATGTGCGTCAAACCGGCTAGGCCCAGAGCTGCTACGAGATTTCGCCCATTATCGCACACCACCAGGCCGGGCTTGAGGCTCAGTGGCAACAACCACTCATCGGTCTGTTGTTCAATGCCCGTCCACAGCTCCTGCGCAGTGTGGGGCTTATCCCCCAAACATATCAGTTTTAAAACAGCCTGCTGTCGTTTCCCCCTGGATGTGCTGAAGTTGGTGGTGAAGGTGTTACGCTGAGCGGATGAGTGGGTGGTCGAGGAGTAGGAGGAGGAGGCAACAGGAGACAAAGAGAAATGCCCTGCAACCCTCGGTGGCGGAAGGACATGCGCCAAACTGCTATTTGCCTCAGGCCCACCAGCCACTACATTTGCCCAGTGTGCAGTTAGCGAGATATAGCGTCCCTGCCCGTGCTTACTGGTCCACGTATCAGTGGTTATGTGGACCTTGCCAGAGATGGCATTGCGCAGTGCACACTTGATCTTGTCCCTGATTTGTTTGTGCAGGGAAGAGATGGCTTGTCTGGAAAAGTAGTGGCGGCTGTGAACCACGTACTGTGAGACAGCCACCGCCATCAGGTTTTTAAAACTGTCCGTGTCCACCAGACGGAATGACAGCATTTCAAAGGCCAGGAATTTTGAAATGCTGGCAGGGCCAGGGATTGCGGGTGAAGAGGGGGGTGGTACTTCCTCTTTCTCTCCAGTGTTTGGGAGATGGACAGCTGTAAGCTTCCATGGGACCATGGTGTGGAAATGCTTGGGGACGATGGCGGACATGGTGGCGTTGCTGTCACATCGTCTGTTTGCTGGGTGGCAGATGACACTGGCACTGTAGAGGTGGAGGAAGAGGCCGAGGCAGCAGCAGAAGAGGAAACAGGAGGAGCCCGAGACCTTTCTTGGATTTTGAGGTACTTATTCCACTGCAGCTTGTGCTTTGCATTTAGATGCCTGGTCATGCAGGTTGTGCTGAGGTATAGAACATTTATGCCTCGCTTCGGGCTCTCATTGCACAGCGTGCAAACCACTTGTGTCTTGTCGTCAGCACATTGTCTGAAGAACTGCCACGCCGGGGAACTCCTTTGAGCTGCCTTTGGTGTGCTAGGTCCCTGGGTGCGGAGGGTAGTAGCAGGAGTACTGTCTAGGGGACGGTCGCTCTGCTTTTTCAACCTGCTTCCTCTTTTGCTGTGCTGGTGCCTCTGTGCAACCACCACCTCTTCCTCCAAACTGCACACATTACTCGCATGACCTTCATTCCATGTGGGGTCTAGGACCTCATCATCCTCCTCCACATCATCTTCCACCCACCCTTCACCACTGCCCTCCTTGTCAGTATGCACACTGTACAAAGCCGCAGCAGTTGGCACCTGTGTTTCGTCATCATCATCAGAGACGTGCAGCGGTGGTGTTTCCATGTCCTCATCCTGCAACAGAAGTGGTTGGGCATCGGTGCACTCAATGTCTTCCACTTCTGCGGCAGGGCTATGTGGATGGCCCATGGAATGCACACCAGCAGAGTCATCAAAAAGCATAAGAGACTGCTGCATGCAGGGCCGCTGATAGAAATCATGGGGCCCCGTACAGCCTTCCTGATGGGGCCCCCTTCAGCCCCACCCCTGGTCCCTCCTTCAGCTCCACCCCTGGCCCCTCCCCAGACCCGCCTTGAAACAAAGTGCAGGTTTTACTAATTTCGACTAATTTCACAGAACAAAAAAAAAAGCAAAATATCTTACATAAGCAAACATAAAAAGAAAACACCCATCATATAAGTGTGTAACACAATAAAGTGCTACAGAGTGACAGATATTGAGAATATACATACATTCCAAAGTGCTAGCACAATAAATAATAAGCATAAAACATACATTTTACACAAAAAATCCAATGAAACAGTGCTGTGATAAACCTGTGCAGATCACTGCAAGCTGTTTGCACCTACTTCTGTGTACCATCACCAAGACAAAGCACATACCAATTGCGTACCAAAAAATTTGACGCCTTACAATTATGAGGTCACTTGCACTTGCCATCTGCTGGCTATTTACAGCCACTTCACTCGATAAGCAACACTATAGGTATAGTAGCTTGGTTGGTACCAACCACAGGGAACCCCATACATGCAAAGAATAAAGCACGCTATAGAGCAATACCGGGACAAGTAAACAATTTGTTGCTTTATCCCAGTAAAGTTTGCTGTAAGTACGTTACTTTCCTAAAGCAGCGCAGTATGTCTTGGCAATGCATATTGCATGCTTTATTCTTTGCATATGCTGGGTTGCTGTGGTTTGTACCTGACCAGGCAGAGTGGTGAAAGGCCGCTTCTGGCAGAAAGCTAATATGTGTTGTCACTTTTTGAGAGAAGTAGCTGTAAATATCCGGCAGATGACAAGTGCATGTAACTTTATACATTTAACCACTTCCCGCCCGGCGTATAGACAATTGACGTCCGGGCGGGGGGTTCATTATCATGACTGGACGTCTATTGACGTCCTCAGGATAATCCGCGATCGCTGACCCACCGCATTACCGACCGAGGTAAAAGGCTTCGATCCGAAGCCTTTTACCATGTGATCAGCCGTGACCAATCACGGCTGATCACAGTGTAAATAGGAAGAGCCGTTGATCGGCTTTTCCTCTGCTCAGGTCTGCAGACCTGAGCAGCGGAGAGCCGATCGGCTGCTCTCCTGACAGGGGGGGGCTGCGCTGAATATTTATCAGCGCAGCCACCCTCAGGATCACCCCACTGGACCACCAGGGAGCCGGATCAAGACCCCCAGGGAGCCCTCCACCCCCGGACATCAAACAGAGGCCGCCCAGGACAACCAGGCAAGGACCACAGAGGCCGCCCAGGACCACCAGGGAGCCCCCACTAGACCACCAGGTAAGGGCATTATTGTGCACTGTAGGGATGGCACTGTGCCCATGTATGATGCCTGCCAGTGCCATCCCTAACAGTGCTTGTTGTACCTGTGCCCACCACTGCCACCTATAAGTGCCCACCTGTGTCACCCATCAGTGCCCACCTGTGTCACCTATCAGTGCCCACCTGTGCCACCTAAAAGTGCCCACCTGTGCCACCTAAAAGTGCCCATCTGTGCCACCTAAAAGTGCCACCTGTCAGTGCCCATCAGTGCCCAGTGCCACTTATCAGTGCCGCCTATGAGTGTCCATCAGTGCCGCATATTAGTGCCATGTATCAGTGCCCGTCAGTGTTGCTTGTCAGTGCCGCCCATCAGTGCTGTATATGTGCCCCATCATCAGTGCAACCTTATTAGTGCCACCTCATCAGTGCCAATCTGTACTGCCTCATCAATGCCCGTCAGTGTAGCCTCATCAGTGCCCATCAGTGTAGCCACATCAGTGCCCGTCAGTGAAGGAGAAAATGTACTTTATACAAAGTTTTGTGACAGAAACAAAGAAAAATTTTGTTTTTTTTCAAAATTTTCGGTCTTTTTTTTTTCTATAGCGCAAAAAATAAAAACCGCAGGGGTGATCAAATACCACCAAAAGAAAGCTCTATTTGTGGGAACAAAATGACAAAAAGTTTGTTTGGGTGCAGCGTCGCTCGACCGCGCAATTCTCATTCGAATCGCAACAGCACTGAAAGCTGAAAATTGGTGTGGTAGGGAAGTGTTCTAAGTGCATGGTATTGAAGTGGTTAAGGAGTCAAATTTTTTGGTAAGCAGATGGTGTATGCTTTGTCTTGATGATGGTAGACTGAAGTTGGTGCAAACAGCTTACAGTGGATCTGCAGAAGTTTATCACAGCACAAATTGAATGTGTATATATATATTAATTATTCTACATTGAACTTTAGGCACTTTCTCATGAATAGTCCAATTGGGTCCGCCTGTGTTTTTCAGGCAGACCTGATCGGACCCTCCATTCTCCTCTATGGAGCGGCAGCTGTAAATGGATTTGTGTTGGTTTATACCTGCCTATGTCAAATCCAATACTCCAAAAACAAGCTGACTGTTACCCTCTGTCTGGGCGGATCAGGACGGGTACCAGTCAGGTGTAAACTGACAGGCGGTCTGATTCTATCACACAACCCATAGAGTAAAGTGGGCTGTGTCTGTGTCCGCTTGGCATAAGCGGAGGGGATGGGGACAAGTTATCCTACTGCTTAGCAGGCAGTCAACATACAGATCCCCTGCTGAGCAAAGCAGAGTCTGTCCCATGTAAAAGGCATTGATATCTTGTTTTATCCCCATGTACTCTATAACTGCCCCATGTCTCTTATTCCCTTGCTCCGTCTTTATATCCCCTTCTCTGTCCCCTTCTATTCCTCCTCTATCTCTACATGGTCCCATGATCTATATACAGCAGGTTGTGTGATAGGTAAATCAGTCACACTTGATAAATCACTTTGTCTATTACCTTCTTCCACTGAGGGTCCATGCCATTCCTGTACTGTGCCTGCTGGCCCCTCCCCCCTCCACTCACTCACCTCCAGTCACCGATGAGTGTGCTGGGCTGGAGGCAGTTCTGCTACCGCCCACCTGGGAGGGGATTCTTTGGAGAGAAGCAGAGTGGCCACCGTCTGTCTTTCATCTGGGAGGGAGGAGGAGGGGCTGTGAGAGCTGGAGAGACAACAGCTGATGCTGCCCGGAGAAAGACTTTTTTTTTTTTGCAGACTGCACACACTGTATTCAGATTGGCCGGGCCCCCCCTGGTGGCTGGGCCTGGTACAACAGGGCCAGTTCTACTGGCTTATCAGCGGCCCTGGCTGCATGACTTGGGGCTCAGACTGCTTGGCTGATTTCCGAATAAAAAAAGCTTGTACTCCTGCGCTCCGGGGGGGATGGCGCCCTTGTTTATTGGTTCTATATGGATAGTTCTTATGAACATGCACTTAGGTAATGAGCCACCTTGCTGCCACTGTACGACCGGGGGTGGTCCAGAGTACTATAATGCAAGAGAAAAAAACAACTGCGCACTGGCCTGGCGCATTACCTTTGACACAAGTGTTTATTAAAAAATTAAAAATATATATACTCACAAACAAGCTTGATAGATGAGCATTTAAAACAATTGGTGAAATCCTGCTCGTTCCTCCAGGACTTTCCTGACTCAAAGTTTGGAGGAATATATATTATAATTATATTATATTATAATATATATACCGTATATATTCGTGTATAAGTCAAGTTTTTCAGCACATTTTTTGTGCTGAAAAAGACCCCCCTCGACTTATACCCGAGTCAGTGTCTGTGGTGATCAGTAGTTTCACATTAAACAGAGCCGTGCTGCTTCTAAGAGCCATTCTGTGCTTTGTAAGTGTGATTAAACACATTGGAATGCAGAGAATGCTGAGAGAGGTGTCAGATTCTCAGCTTGATGTCGGGAGGTGGGGGAGGTGGGCGGGACAAGCTGATGTTAGCTGTTCAGTCCCGCCCACCTCCTGATCTCAGTGAAGAGCTGCAGCTCTCTCTCTCTCTGCATTCTCAGCATTCTCTACATTCCAATGTGTTTAGTCACACTTACAAAGCACAGAACGGCTCTTAGAAGCAACACAGCTCTATTTAATGTGAAACAAAACTACCTTACTCATCCCTTATGTGTTCTGGCTACAGTCTCTTTGTCCTGACATTAATATCCCTGTGTCCTGGCATTAAAATCCCTGTGTCCTGGCATTAAAATCCCTGTGCCCTGGCATTAAAATCCCTGTGTCCTGGCATTAAAATCCCTGTGTCCTGGCATTAAAATCCCTGTGTCCTGGCACCCAATCCCTGTGTTCTGGCACCCTGTCCCTGTGTTCTGGCTGCTGCATTTCCCACCCTAGGCTTATACGCGGGTCAATACGTTTTCCCATATTTTTTGGGCAAAAGTAGGGGGGTCGGCTTATACACGGGTCGACTTATACGCGAGTATATACGGTATTTTTAATTTTTTAATAAACACTTGTGTCAAAGGTAATGTGCCAGGCCAGTGCACCGTTGTTTTTTTTCTCTTGTTTGGCTGATTTACAAGGAGCTGAGGTGAAAGACAGATGGCCATGGGGTTCAGGGGCCAACTCTGAGCTTTCATCAAGGGACCGGGTGGGAGACAATGTGAAGGAACTGGAGGCATTGCCAGCCACCCAATCTACAATCGCCTGCACTTCTTCTGGCCTCACCATTCATTGAGCGGCATTCAGGCCTACCATATAACGTTGAAGGTTCTGTCGGCTACTCGCACCTAAGGAAGGTGTTTCACTTGTGCGTGTAGCTGGCACAGATCGACCACGTCCTCTCCTTGCAACAGGAGCTTCACCAACACCACCAGCAGCACCAGCAGCACCACGACCACGTCCCTTATTGGATGCTCTCCTCATTCTGGATGCAAATGTATTATTTAACACAAATTTTGATTATTTTTTAAACCAGCAATGTCGACACGCTTTTTAATTTTTTGCAAGAAATGCACAGCAAGGTGCAAATGTACTGTGTAGCACTATTTATTAATGCTAAAAAAAAAAAAAAGAATAATAAATTATTCATCTTTTTTTTTTTTTTTAAACAACAATGTAGACGCACTTTTTATTTTTGTGCAAGAAATGCACAGCAAGGTGCAAATGTACTGTGTAGCACTATTTATTAATAATAAAAAAAAAAGAATAATAAATTATTCTTTTTTTTTAAAACAATGTAGACGCACTTTTTTGTGCAAGAAATGCAGAGCAAGGTGCAAATGTACTATGTAGCACTATTTATTAATATAATAAAAAAATATTTAGATTTTAGAACACTAACCTATCACTCACAGCAGCAGCAGGACCCTCTCCCTATACCAGTATGATATGATTTTAGAACACTAATCTGTACCTCACAGCAGCACCAGGAACCTCTCCCTATAGCAGTATGAGATGATTTTAGAACACTAATCTATCCCTCACAGCAGCAGCAGGAACCTCTCCCTATAGCAGTATGAGATGATTTTAGAACACTAATCTTTCCCTCACATCAGCACCAGGAACCTCTCCCTATAGCAGTATGAGATGATTTTAGAACACTAATCTGTCCCTCACATCAGCACCAGGAACCTCTCCCTATAGCAGTATGAGATAATTTTATAACACTAATCTGTCCCTCACAGCAGCAGCAGGAACCTCTCCCTATAGCACTATGATATGATTTTAGAACACTAATCTATCCCTCACAGCAACAGCAGGAACCTCTCCCTATAGCAGTATGAGATGATTTTAGAACACTAATCTGTCCCTCACACCAGCACCAGGAACCTCTCCTTATAGCAGTATGAAATTATTTTAGAACCCTAATCTATCCCTCACAGCAGCAGCAGGAACCTCTCCCTATAGCAGTATGAGATGATTTTAAAACACAAATCTGTCCCTCACACCAGCACCAGGAACCTCTCCTTATAGCAGTATGAAATTATTTTAGAACCCTAATCTATCCCTCACAGCAGCAGCAGGAACCTCTCCCTATAGCAGTATGAGATGATTTTAAAACACAAATC
>BLSH010316628.1:1900237-1915514 GCA_018402905.1 Glandirana rugosa
TCATCTCAACTCGCTTGGGTTTGACATTTCAAGCCCAAGTATGGTCTGAGATGATTTTAGAACACTAATCTATCCCTCACAGCAGCACCAGGAACCTCTCCCTATACTAAGTATGAGATTATTTTAGAACGCTAATCTTTCCCTCACAGCGACGGCAGCATCCTCTCCTTACACTAGCCTGAGAGCATGTGACATGCAGCGCTATGTGACTCCAGCTCATATAGAGGCTGGGTCACATGATGCACTGGCCAATCACAGCCATGCCATTAGTAGGCATGGCTGTGATGTCTTCTAAGGGCAAACAAGTGAAACGCTTGTTGATTGGCTACCCTGCAGCTATTCAAAAGGCGCGAAAAATACCCGAACCCGGACTTCTTCCTCAAATGTCCGGGTTTGGGACACGGACACCCCAAAGTCTGGTATGAACCCGAACTTTACAGTTTGGGTTCGCTCAACTCTACTCGGAACCAGTTGCCCCACCCAACCCCTACCATGCCCTGCCCTTAACCCCGCCCCTATACACGCCCTCATAAATTCTCATGAAATGACACTTAAATGTTTTATGCAGAATTAAGTTACACAAATAAATATTAACAAAAACTTCATCAGTGCAGCCTCACCCGTGCCCATCAATGCAACCTCACCAGTGCCCACCAATGCAGACTCACCTGTGCCCATCATTGTGGCGTGACCAGTACCCATCCAATGCAGCCTCACCCATGTCCATCTTTGCAGCCTCACCTGTGTCCATCTTTTCAGCCTCACTCGTGCCCAGCATTGCAGGCTCACTGCTCACCATTGCAGCCTCACTGTGTCCATCTTTGCAGCCTCACTGCTCATCATTGCAGCCTCAGTGTGCATCTTTGCAGCCTCAGTGTCCACCATTGCAGCTTCAGTGTGCATCTTTGCAGACTCAGTGTCCACCATGGCAGCCTCAGTGTCCACCATTGCAGCCTCAGTGTCCACCATTGCAGCCTCAGTGTCCACCATTGCAGCCTCAGTGTGCACCATGGCAGCATCAGTGTCCACTATTGCAGCCTCACTGCCCACCATTGCAGCCTCAGTGTCCACCATTGCAGCCTCACTGCCCACCATTGCAGCCTCAGTGTCTACCATTGCAACCTCACTGACCACCATTGCAGCCTCAATGTCCACCATTGCAGCCTCACTGCCCACCATTGCAGCCTCAGTGTCTACCATTGCAGCCTCAGTGTCCACCATTGCATCCTTAGTGTCCACCATTGCAGCCTCAGTGTCCACCATTGCAGCCTCAGTGTCTACCATTGCAGCCTCAGTGTGCATCTTTGCAGCCTTAGTGTCCACCATTGCAGCTTCAGTGTGCATCTTTGCAGCCTGCCATGGAGAAAGAGAGAGGGCGGCCTGGATCATCATGGGTGAATAGCGCCATTGAGGAAGAGGATTCCCAACTTTAACACAGAGCGGGGAGTTGCCCGCTGTGATAGTTTACTTTAGAATTGCATCCAGGTCACATACACAGATCCCACCCTCCTGACCCGGCACCTGTGACAGACAGAACTCCGGTCCAATGCCAGGGCGTGTTTTGTCTGTCACAGGTGCCGGGTCAGAAGGACGGGATCTGTGTATGTGACCTGGAGCGGAGCGGATGCAATACTAAAGTAAACTATTACAGCGGGCAAATCCCTGCTCTGTGTTAAAGCTGGGAATCCTCTTCCTCAATGGCGCTATTCACCTATGATGATCCCGGCTGTCCTCTCTCTTCCCCTGGGACAGGAGAAAGGCTCCCATTTATGCCGGCAGTGCTCGCCCCCCTCTGCTCCCAGGCATCCCACCTTGCCAGCCCTCATTTTCCACTCGCAAAATGCGAGTATGCGAGTGGAAAATTTGAGGGCTGCAAATATTAAGGTTTTCACCCTTCTTGTGGTAATTACAGCTAACAGCTATGATTTATCATTTACTGTCATATTTTATATGTAAATTGATAATTACTTTTGAAATAGATTTCTGTTTTTTTTTATAACACACGATTATGAAAGACACACTCCAGTAACGTAAAATGTAATTGCCTGTTATGGATAACTTGACCAATGACGTTGTCCTTTATACTGTTTAATAACATTAACAAAGATTAACCTGGAAGGCTCCTTTGGAGATCTATAGCTGACATGACCAAGTAGAAGAAGGCCTTGGAACATACCCAGAGCACAGTACTAAGATTACAGCTTTCAGCAGGCCTGGAAACGCCTTTTGAATTTTCTAATAACAGAAATCTGTGTCTTGGGAAAGGATCAACCTTTAGAAGAGTAAACAGTCTGAAAAGTTAATGGATGGTGAAATTACAGGCAGACAAATGGAAATTAAATTGAAAAAATAATTTCTCTACATCTAACAATGTACAACAATATGCTTTTAGACACTTCCAAGGAGCTAGAATAAACCTGTACTTTGTTAATGCTAAGCAATGTGACAAGTGCACTTCATAGGAGCACTATGGGCAGGCTGCGTTACCTTTACCGTGTTCCTCCACTGCCCCAATCTGCTTCCAAAGCACCAAGAAATATCACATACTTCCAGGTATGGTGTAGTCCAGCCTCTCTAAAATGCAATCTAGGCACTAAAATGATATCATATTGTAATAGGGATGAGGTTGCTGAGCCTTGTGCAGGATTTTAGATTCAGTAGATAGGAGCTCTGCTAGTGAACCCGGATGGTAGGGGAGTACTAAATGAAATACATCCTGCCTGTTATGTCTTTTATAAAGCATATACATATGTTGCTTTGTTCAGTATAGGCAAAGTACAGGTTCTCATCATTATTAAATAAAATATTGTTTTAGGTCAAATTCTACATACAGAGCTAAAGTTGCCCTATTTCACAAGATAAATATAACTTATTTTTGAGCCAGGTTAGGACATACAGTATAAAGACAAGAATTGCTTCACTTCATCATCACAAGAAAACACCCCTGTGTAAGCTCTGAGGATTTAGTTAAGTCTATTCAAGTCTATACTTTTCCATTCAAAGTTTATACTGGCCTGAATGATGTCAGTGAAAGGGCAGCCAATGGGCTGTCTCTACCTAAAGGTAATTTTCCTAGCACAGCTCTGTGTATGCTGGGCCACCAGTTTTACTCATAAACAATCACAGCCCTCTTGAATATATATATGCGCATAACGTCCACCTTGCAAGACTTTTTCTCTATTTCTTGTTACTTGTTGATAAAACATAGTAATGAGATGGTAAAGAATTGTCTCATTCTGTGATTTTTATTAGGCAATTAACAAGTTTATTATTTCCAGCTATTGTATATTATTATTATTATTATTATACAGGATTTATATAGCACCAACAGTTTCCACAGAGCTTTACACCATGAGGGCAGACAGTATAGTTACAATACGATTCAATACAGGAGGAATCAGAGGGCCCTGCTCGTCAGAGCTTACAATCTAGTATTATAGTTTTGTTTTGTTTTTTTAACAACCAAGTAGGCTGTCTGGGTTGGAAATAGAATGTTTGTATATGCAGTGCTTGTGTGAGGACCAGCACTTTGGCTAATCTTTCCAGAAGGCCCCAAATGGCACATTTATGAACTGGCATCTCCACCAACAGAAGGTTGATATGTCAATTCCTGCACTTGCCCTGTATGTACATTGTTGCTCTATTTTGCACCTGTTGCTGGGTCAAGGTAACAAGAGATGGGATCAGCAAAAAGTGAGTTAGGCACACGTATGCCCCCTGTCATTTAAATGTTAGACGACACTTTATTAAATGTTAGAGGAAACTATTTGTAGTAAAAATATAAGGGATCATTTACGCTTGCTTCCACTTCAACACGCACTAAAGTGCCTACGGCTTCAACATGATGTTTTGATGTGTTTTTGATGCTTCTGCAATGCTTCGGTGATGCTTCAATGGTGCTTTTTTAAAGCTTTAATGAAGCTTGGCAGATGCCCTGTGTGTGTGTGTGTGTGTGTGTGTGTGTGTGTGTGTGTGTGTGAACCTGCAATTTCTCCAAAATACAGCAAATTAAAGTCCCTCAAAAGCTTAGGTGCTTTAAGTGAGCTTTGTTATAGACTTCTATGGAGGCTTTGAAGATGATTTGAAGCACCACTAAAGTGACATGGGGTATAATATTTGAAGCGAAGCACAGCAAAAGCAAGGTGTAAACAGAACTAAATAAAATGGTCAGCGTTAAGTCCTGTTCACACCCTGCATTTGCTTTGCTTTGCTTTGACTCCGCTTCAAAAATTATACCCCAAAGCTATAATAAAATATTTACAAAAATGTGAGGGGTGTACTCACTTTTGTGAGATACTGTAGGTTTTCATAGTTCTGTATTAGATAGACTAATTTGGGTTGGTATGGTTTTTATATCAATATATTTATCACTTCCAGGCTGAAACTGATTAAATGCAAATATTGTATTGTCAGTCGTACATTCCAGAACCTGATGTGGACGGACAATAATGCCTAAAATAGACATGTACATACTGTTGGGCACAATGTACTTTCTAACAGACTACATTCATAAGTGAAAAATATATGCAATTGATAATTTTATAAAGGCTATATTCTTACCGCTCTGCATTAAAATATTAAGCTTGATAGAAAAAAAAAAAATTCTATCTATCTATCTATCTATCTATCTATCTATATCTATCTATCTATCTATCTATCTATCTATCTATCTATCTATCTATCTATCTATCTATCTATCTATCTATCTGTCTATCATTTGTTTATTATCATATGAAGACAGAAACACACAAAATATGAAACTGCTTAGAAATGTGATACTTCGATAACACGGTCTTTAAAAAAATCTAAGCTCTGAGTGGCTGAGCTGTTTAGCAGTGTGTCATTCCTATCTTTAGGCCAGGGGGCTCCCTTGCACTGCAAACCTCCTGTTGTCACTTCCTAAGATTGCGTGCCAAAGTTGTAGAGATGTTTATAACGATGTCTGCACTTGTTTTTAGTCTGTGGAAATAGTCAAAAAAGATTAATATATTAAGGAGGACATATGCCAAAAATTGATTACCTATTTATTACGCACAGTGGTGTCTGCAAATATCAAAGGGTTTAAAGAATTTCCTGATAATGGAAAAAACACAATAGTTACCTATGTGTGGAATTGCCCTTTAAAAAACTTTGAACGATGACCGTGACATTAAAAAAGGGTTGGACTAAAAAACACGCCTGATACAAACCCCAAACTGAACATATGGGGCCAAACCCAAGTTTTACAAGGTAGGTCAAGATTTGTATTTGTATTCCATATAATTTAAGCTGACTATATCTTCGAATCTATTAATTACTTTGACATCAGGCTTTAACTGAAAATAAAGTAAATGAAATGCATTTTCATTGCATGCACAGTTTGCCTGATTTGATAAAGGTTTACTTTAATAATAGTATGCATTAAAATGGGCCTTACTTTCCTTTTAAAGATAACACCTAGGTCTCACTAATCTCTCTCACTAATGACACCTGGGCCTTACTTATGTCCCTGTAGTATGATATGGCACTACCAGGGCAGCAATACTTACAAATGAAGATCTGCTATAGTTAGTATATAACGTTATGGGACAAAATATGCAGTATGTCTTGTCTGTCACAGTCCTGTTTAACCCATTCAAGAAAAGTCCTAGTCTATTAGAACTAACCTATACATTTCTGCTCTATACTCACTGTCAGCCACACACTGGTACCCCGAGGCTCTCACAAAAGACACCCGTGCCTCACCGATCTCTCACAAATGACACATCTTACAGATGACACCTGGGTCCCAGTAACCTCTCACAAAAGACACCCGTGCCTCACCGATCTCTCACAAATGACACATCTTACAGATGACACCTGGGTCCCATCAGTTTCTCAGAGATGACACCTGGGCTTCACACATTTCTCAAGAATAACAAATGGGTCTCACCAATCTTCCACAAATAACACATGGGCCTCACCAGTCTCTCACAGATGACACCTGGGCTTCATCAGTATCTTACAGATGACACTTGGGCTCACCAGTTTTTCACAGATGACACCTGTATCTCACCTATCAGATGTTACCTATACATCTGAGTCTCACAAGTCTCTTACAGATGATACCTGGGTCCCAGTAATCTCTCACAAAAGACACCTGTGCTTCAGCGATCTCTCACAGATGACACAGGGGATCCACCAATCTCTTCAATCACTTACAGGTGACACCTGGGTCCCATCAGTTTCTCAGAGATGACACTCAGGCTTCACGCATTTCTCAAGAATAAAACATGGGCCTCACCTATCTTCCACAAATAACACATGGGCCTCACCTATCTTCCACAAATAACACATGGGCATCACCAGTCTCTTACAGATGACACCTGGGCTTCATCAGTATCTTACACATGACACCTGGGCTTCATCAGTATCTTACAGATGACACTTGGGCTCACCAGTTATTCACAGATGACACCTGTATCTCACCTATCAGATGTTACCTATAGATAACATTTGAGTCTCACAAGTCTCTTACAGATGACACCTGGGTCCCAGTAATCTCTCACAAAAGACACCTGTGCTTCAGCGATCTCTCACAGAGGACACAGGGGATCCACCAATCTCTTCAATCACTTACAGATGACACCTGGGTCCCATCTGTTTCTCAGAGATGACACCTGGGCTTCACGCATTTCTCAAGAAAAACACATGGGCCTCATCTATCTTCCACAAATAACACATGGGCCTCACCAGTTTGTCACAGATGACACCTGGGCCTCATCAGTATCTTATAGATGACACTTGGGCTCACCAGTTTTTCACAGATGACACCAGTATCTCATCTATCAGATATTACCTATAGATAACATCTGAATAACACATGGGCCTCACCAATCTTCCACAAATAACACATGGGCCTCACCAGTTTCTCACAGATGACACCTGGGCCCACCAGTTTTTCACAGATGGCACTTGAGCCCACCAGTTTTTCACAGATGACACCTGTAT
Organism: Glandirana rugosa; assembly: GCA_018402905.1. Taxonomy (NCBI): domain Eukaryota; kingdom Metazoa; phylum Chordata; class Amphibia; order Anura; family Ranidae; genus Glandirana; species Glandirana rugosa. The sequence continues at coordinate 1,907,207 of BLSH010316628.1, forward strand.
CTCACCTATCAGATGTTACCTGTAGATAACATCTGGGTCTCACAAGTCTCTTACAGATGACACCTGGGCCCAACCAATCTGTCACATATGACAACAGGACCTCACCATTCTCTCACAGGTGGCAGTTGGGCTTTGCCATTCTCCCACAGATGACGCCTTGTCATTGTTTATGATGCTAATTATTATTTACATGATTTTTTGTTTTTGGGGGGGGGGTGTAATAAAGGGTTTGTGTTTTTTTTTAATATTCTATAGGCATACACTATATAAACAACACATATTAATGCAGCCCTGTATTCAAGGATACGGCATTAAAAGTATTTAAATTCAAGCAGTGTAAGCACCTGACCTTGACCTAGTATCAGCCTCCTACCGAAAGAGAAAGAGGAGAAGTACATGAAGCTAACCAGGGACATGCTGATAGGTTGAGAGAGCAGAGTGACGGAGATGAGCTAATCAGTCTGCATAATCTTCTTTCATTGTCCAGTCACAGGAAGAGGAAAAGGACAAGACCTGTGAATGTTGCTAAAGGTGGAACTTCAGCCAAAGGGGGGAAGTTGCACTTGTTCTCCCCTCCCCCTCCTCTGCCATATTTTGAATATTTTTTTTTTGGGTGGGGACACCTAGTTTTGGCAGGTACCCACTACCACGTCTGCTCAGATTGCATACCATGACTTTCTGGGACAAGTCACAGGCCTCAGGAGGCTGCAGCTCATGCACAGGCAGTGGTATGCCAGCTGTGAAGCCACAAGGAGTCACAGCCAGCTTACCACACTTAACATGCTGGTTCCGGAGTCCCGAAACCAGCAAAGAACTGGCCTGGGTGAGAATGGTGCTGGATTCCTGAACAGATGAGTGTCTGTTTATTAAAATTCAGCAGCTGCAGTTTTTGTAGCTGCTGACTTTTAATTTTTGGAACCCTGGCTGAAGCTCCTATTTAACCACTTGCCGACCGCCAACTGCAGTCTGACGGCGGCAGAGTGGTTCGTTATCACTAACCGCCATCATATGACGGCGGCTGTGATAACTAGTGCTGTGAGCACGTGCGCTCACTGTGTCCAGGGGGGCTACCCGCGATGCCCCCCCCCCCACAGTGAGAGAACGTAGGACCGTGTAAGTAAACACGGATCTCAGTTCTCATAGAGGGTGAAGGGGCGGTGATCACAGGCTTCCTGTATATGGAAGCCGTGATCATCCCCTTTCCCCAGCCAGGCCAGCCCACACAGAGTTAGAACACGCCCAGGGAACACTGTTAACCCTTAGAGCGCCCCCTGCAGGTTAATCCCTTCACTGCCAATGGCATTTACACAGTAATCAGTGCATTTTTATAGCACTGATTGCTGTATAAATGTCAATGGTCCCAAAAAAGTGTCAAAATGGTCCCACATGTCCACTGCAATATCGCAGTACTGCTAAAAATTGCAGATCGCCGCCATTACTAGTAAAACATTTACAAAAAAAACCCCAGAAATTAATTTTCATCGTCTATAAACGTGGCAACTTTTGCGCAAACCAATCAGTAAACGCCGATTGCGATTTATTTTACCAAAAATATGAGGAAGAATCTAAATCAGCCAAAACTGATGGAAAAAATGTTTTTTTATATAAATTTTTTGGATTTGCACTTTAGCAAAAAGTAAGAAATTTTTTTTTTTTTTTGCGAAATTGTCGCTCTTCTTATGTTTATAGCAGTGATCAGAAATGCAGAGGTGATCAAATACCACCAAAAGAAAGCTCTATTTGTGGGAAAAAAAGGACGCAAATTTAATTTGGGTACAATGTTGCACGACCGCGCAATTGTCAGTTAAAGTGATGAAGTGCCGAATCGCAAAAAGTGCTCTGGTCCTAAAGTGTGAAATCCTTCCGGGGCTGAAGTGGTTAAGTAAAGCAGAGGATAATCAGGTCTCTGGGTCTTCGACCCCTTTCACACTGAGGCGCTTTACAGGCATTTTTGAGCTAAAAACAGCGCCTGTAAAGCGCCTCTAAACTACCTCCTAATGCACCCCAGTGTGAAAGCCTGAGTGCTTTCATACTGGGGCGATGCGCTTGCAGGACAGGAAAAAAGTCCTGCAAGCAGCATCTTTGGGGCAGTGGAGGAGCAATGTATACACCGCTCATCCACTGCCCCTGCCCATTGAAATGAATTTATACAAAATATATAGCGTGGAGACTGCGAGCCAGGCCTTCTTGTCCAACATCAGTGCCTGACCTCACTTTTGGAAAAATGGTCAAGCATACCCATAGACACACTTTTAAACCTTGTGAACAGCCTTCCCAGAAAAGTTGAAGCTGTTATAGCTGCAAAGAGTGGGCCAACTCAATATTGAACCCCACAGACACGACGCAAATTTCGTACGACAAAATGTCTGTTTTTTTGTTGGATGCTTGTCTCATGTTGAAAGTGAAGAACTTACTAACAATACAAAAATTTTCGTATGACTGAATTCAACGTCAGAAGTGTCATAATGTGTTGAATAGTTTTGTAAGTATTTTTATATTTCTGAGCATGCGTAGTCTTGGTCTTACAATTTTTTTCGTATAAAAAACTTACTAATGATGCGAAAATCAGACACTGAGTTCCCATACGAAAAATTTTTTATAGTCTGCACAACTAGCTTTTGTATTACGAAAAATCGAAATTCGCTGTCGAGAGGAGCATACTAACGGTAAGAATTTCGGACGATCGCCTGTGGAACGAAAATTTCCATCTGAAATTCACATTGTGAATCCCGTGACAACCACTTTTACCTGCAGGCAAGCCTATAATAAGGCTTACCTGTAGGTTCCCTGCACGCTTTAGGAGATATACAGTGTACTGTCATTGCCAACACCCAGTGGTGTATTTAGGTTTTGTGCTGCCCTAGGCCTGACTAAACTCGTGTCCCCACAGTTACGGAATGCCGGCTGCCCGCACAACAACTCATTGGTTGGGGTCTGCTGCCCAGGCCCTTTGGGATGCCTGGACCCCCACATATGTATGGGCTGCCCCCCTCTGATGGCGGCCCTGCCTGTATTATCATATTGGCAGAACTAAAAGTGCAAGCCGGCGGGGACTTTTTTCATGCTGCCCCCTTACAAAGTGCCGGCCTAGGCCTGGGCCTCGTTGGCCTAGGCCAAGATACAGTGTTGCCAACACCATTAGGCACTTTGTTTGTGCCGTAACTGGTGGCTCCCGCGCACACAGGAGTGATGTCATGCGGCCCCAAAAGGAATAGGGGCTGAAGATGGACGCTCCCTGCACAGGAGACATCGATGGACATCGCAGGCTTCGTTTGCAGGTAAGTGACACATAATGGGCTATTATGCTAAGCTCTAACGAGCAGGGCCCTCTGATTCCTCTTGTATTGAATTGTATTGTAATTGTACTGTCTGCCCTAATATTGTAAAGCGCTGCGCAAACTGTCGGCGCTATATAAATCCTGTATAATAATAATAATTATGCGATGTATAGTAGCTCATTATGCTTCTACTTTACAGGGGAATATTGAGGAAGTAAACCCCATCATTCCTCTTTAAAACAGGGATGCCATTAAAGTTTATGTGCGTGTAAAGGCAGGTAATATAGTGTATATGTGGATTCTCCCGCATCCAATTCAGATGACAGCAGAGTGTGACCGGCTCTCAATGGAGCCAGTTCACACAGCTCTGGGGCGGCCGCAGTCCTTATTTAGAAAGGGTCCTGTGCGTCTTCTACTCTGATTCAGGTGTGATTTCAGGCAAAAATTCGGACCTGATTTGCACCTGAATCGGGGAACAGGGACGCAGCATGTGTGAACAGAGCTTGAAGCAATATTTTTTTGGGGGGTAAAGATTTTACATAAATAAATAGAAGCTGATAATTGTAAGCACCCCTGTCAGTGTTAAATGTTTTTTCACAACCAACTAACTGCCACTTTTACTGGACAGCTTGGTCTTTTAAAGGAAGTTAAAAAATAACAGGCTTAATGGCAGGATAACCAGGAAATGAAGATAACAAAGACAGGATATGTGAAAAAAGATAAAAAGTAAAAAAAAAAAGAAAACCAATGCAGCCACCACATCAAAGGATCGGTAAGCTGCAACATATTACATTTTAGTTCTTGGGTTTCGTGGCACTTTAATTAGGACCAGTTATGTTTAACTGTGTGCTAATCCTGGGTTAAGAAGGAAGAAATAAAAAAAAACAAAAAAACAAAAAGAATGTTATTTTTCATATTACAGGCTTTCTGCACCTGAACTTTGTAGAACATCAAGACTGTGACCCATTAGGACAACTAAAACAAATCACAATGTAACTAAACAGTTTTGTTGTATATGCCAGTGCTGGTCAATATTATTTGCAAATGGAAGAAGGAACTGCTGTCACTAACTCTTGCTTACAGGTCAGGACCTCAACTGTCAAATAGAGGCAAGTGCAAGAGCTTGCATTGTAAGATGTACTCTATATGTTCTGTAGTGTTACTAAACCCAGGAGCCCGCATTCACCATATCTGATCTCCCACAGTACACAGAACATGGAAATGCAATTATTTTAGTAAATATAAACTGCTAAATACCTTTTCATCAGCAGTATATAGCAGCCTTGTGGTTTCTATCAGTGCCTGGTGAAGCTTGTAGGAAGAGTTTTCATTCTTCTCTGACTGTCCTGTGAGGCTGCAGGCCCCCTTACTCTCTGTCTGGACAGTGCTGATTGGCCCTGTGCTGATCACATGCACCCTCCCAAGGAAAAAAAAAAACCCTCTATAGCAATACACACCAAACTGAGCGTGTGCAGCTTGACTCCAAAGGTTCTGTCTTATCCAGACTTGTCCAGGGGAACAGTGCAGGGAGGGGAGGATCTGTGCATACAGGATCAAACAGCCTTTTTACACAAGAGGATTAACCCCTTAGGTTCCACAGGGAGTATAACAAGCATGTTTTACTGCATATACACACTGATTTTACTGTTCTGGGTTTAGTAACACTTTAACAAAAGTCCTAGACGGTATGCCAAGTATATTATCAGTCCTTAAGGCCCCTTTCACATGGGCGGATCATTCAGGTCTGCCTGTCAGTTTTTCAGGTGGACCTGAAAGGGCGTTCCATTGCTCTCTATGGAGCGACGAATGTCAGCGGTGACATGTCCGCTGACACCCGATCCGCTCCGATCTGCCAAAAACAGACGGATGGAAACCCTATTTTCCATCCGTCTGGTGGATCGGATCGGATGAACATGGCCAGATGGTCCGTGTTCATCCGATTCTCCATAGAGGAGAATGGAGCTGTGACAAGTCTGTCCCTGCACGGAGTGCAGAGACGGTCCTGTCATCCCCCGGCTCAGTGGGGATCAACAGACGGATCCCCGCTGAGCAGCGAAGCCCGTCAAAATGGGCTCCGCAGCCTCCGCTAGTGTGAAAGGACCCTAAGGGATAAACCAGAGTTATGTCTTTTTGTTTTGAAAGATTCAGGAACCTTAATATTATCGTCCTTAACCAGGGCTGGTGCAAGGATTTTTGACACCGTAGGCGAAACATCATTTTGCTGCCCCCCCATTGGCTCCACCCCTGACCCCACCCCCTTTTTCCTGCCCAGCCTGATCAGCGCCCATCAAATGCAGTCTGATCAGCGCCAATCAAATGCAGTCTGATCAGCGCCAATCAATACAGCCTCACCTGTGATCATCAAATATAGCTTAACCTGTGTCCATCAAATACAGCCTCATGGGGGTATTTGGCAGATCAGTCACTATTTCTATATACATTTGTAAATGTGCTAATACAATCTCATTATCTCAGTCAGACAGTGTCGGTTTTTAAATGAATCAATGCAGAGCTGCCAGTGACAGATCAACAGTGGCCAGGCAGTGCGCCCTAGGCGGCAGTGCGCCCTAGGCGGCTGCCTACTCCACCTAGTGGTAGAGCCGGCTCTGTCCTAAACAAATGTAGCTGGTTTAGAGCACCAGTACATTGAAATTGTTTTGTTACACAGTATCTCACAAAAGTAAGTACACCCCTCACATTTTTGTAAATATTTTATTATATCTTTTCATGTGACAACACTGAAGAAATGACACTTTGCTACAATGTAAAGTAGTGAGTGTACAGCTTGTATAACAGTGTAAATTTGCTGTCCCCTCAAAATAACTCAACACACAGCCATTAATGTCTAAACTGCTGGCAACAAAAGTGAGTACACCCTTAAGTGAAAATGTCCTGAGCCCAATTAGCCATTTTCCCTTCCCGGTGTCATGTGACTCATTAGTGTTACGAGGTCTCGGGTGTGAATGGGGAGCAATTGTGTTAAATTTGGTGTTATCGCTCTCACTCTCTCATAGTGGTCACTGGAAGTTCAAAGTGGCACCTCATGGCAAAGAACTCTCTGAGCTTCTGAAAAAAAGAATTGTTGCTCTAATTAAAGTTGGCCTAGGCTATAAGAAGAGTCCCTGAAACTGAGCTGCAGCACGGTGGTCAAGACCATACAGTGATTTAACAGGACAGGTTCCACTCAGAACAGGCCTCGCCATGGTCGACCAAAGAAGTTGAGTGCACGTGCCCAGCGTCATATCCAGAGGTTGTATTTGGGAAATAGACATATGAGTGCTGCCAGCATTGCTGCAGAGGTTGAAGGGGTGGGGGGGCCAGCCTGTCAGTGCTCAGACCATATGCCACACACTGCATCTGCATGGCTGTCATCCCGGAAGGAAGCCTCTTCTAAAGATGATGCACAAGAAAGCCCGCAAACAGTTTGCTGAAGACAAGCAGACTAAGGACATAAATTACTGGAACCATGCCCTGTGGCCTCATGAGACAAAGATAAATTTATTTGGTTCAGATGGTAGTGAGAAGTACAAAGACAAGTGTGTCTTGCCTACAGTCAAGCATGGTGGTGGGAATGTCACGGTCTGGGGCTCCATGAGTGCTGCCGGCACTGGGGAGCTACAATTCATTGATGGAACCATAAATGCCAGCATGTACTGTGACATAATGAAGCAGAGCATGACCCCCTCCCTTCGGAGACTGGGCCGCAGGGCAATATTCCAACATGATAACAACCCCAAACACACCTCCAAGATGACCACTGCCTTACTAAAGAAGCTGAGGGTAAAGGTGATGGACTGGCCAAGCATGTCTCCAGACCTAAACCCTATTGAACATCTGTGGGGCATCCTCAAACAGAAGGTGGAGGAGTGCAAGATCTCTAACATCCACCAGCTCTGTGATGTCGTCATGGAGGAGTGGAAGAGGACTCCAGTGGCAACCCATGAAGCTCTGGTGAACTCCATGTCCAAGAGGGTTCTAAAGAGCTCGGACGATTTCAAAGCCATGTTCAGTGTGAACGAGGGCTTGGATAAAGTGACTAATAAAATAAAGCCTAAGGGTGGCCATAAATGGATAGAAATGTGGCCTCTTCAGCAGAAACCGTCTGAATTTCGATCCATATGTGGTCACGGTAGTTGAACAGAAGTTGATCTACCTATCGATTTTTGTTTAATCGCCCTGTCAGTAAGAGGCTGCAGCTAGAGTTGAGCGAACTTCTAGAAGTCCGGGTTCTGCTGGTTCGGCCGAACTTCGGGACAAAGTCCGGGTTCGGGTCCGGACAGAACCCGAACTTTGTCCCGGACCCCGAACCCCATTGAAATCAATGGGGACCCGAACTTTTAGGCACAAAAATGGCTGTAAAATAGTCCTGGAAAGTCCTAGAGGTCTGCAAAAGGAAGGAAATGGGGGTAAGGGTGGGACAAGTGACCTACAAATAAATGGGGACAGGGAAATAACTTTAAATATTAGAAAAAAAAAAAAAAACATAAAAAAAGCAAAAATGGAGGTGAATGTGGATCATCTTCAAACTGGGTCTGAAAAGTATTAATTAACGGTAGAAGCCATATAACTGTTCTAAAATCATCTTCAAACTGTGTCAAAAAAGTATAAATAAGCCGGGAGAACCCATATCACTGTTCTGCAAACATCTGGAAAAGGTGTGTGTCACTTTAAATGAAACTGGGAATAAGTGAACATCTGTTCTGCAAACATCTTTAAAGTCTGTGTATCACTTTAAATATAACCGGGAATAACTGAACATCTGTTTGAAGATGATTTTAGAACAGTTATATGGCTTCTACCGTTAATTAATACTTTTCAGACCCAGTTTGAAGATGGTCCACATTCACCTCCATTTTTGCTTTTTTTATTTTTTTTTAAATATTTAAAGTTATTTCCCTGTCCCAATTTCTTTGTAGGGCACTTGTCCCACCCTTACCCCCATTTTCCATCCTTTTGCAGACCTCTGGGACCTCCCAGGACTTTTTTACAGCCATTTTCAGAACTTTTAATAAAATTACCAGAACCCCGGA
>BLSH010316628.1:1915524-1929614 GCA_018402905.1 Glandirana rugosa
AGGCCCCAAGACCATTAAAATAATTTTCAAGACTTTTACCGACATTTTTTCAGGACCCTCCAGGGTCTCCAGACGTTTTCCTACCTTTTTTTACAGCCATTTTCAGAACTTTTAATAAAATTACCAGAACCCCGGACCCGAACCCGGACTTTTTTTGAAAAGTCCGGGTTCGGGTCCGGGTCCCGGACACCCCAAAGTTGGGCACGGACCTGAACTTTACAGTCTGGGTTCGCTCAACTCTAGCTGCAGCCAATGAGTCTTCCCGCAGTCAGGATACAAATAACACAGTGGGGAGGATGCCCCCATCCAACTCAAAAGTGTGGACAGCTTAACTCCAGCTAACTCTTTTAAACAGTTACAGTAACCGTTTATTGTTCCCTTTGGGAATAATAATTTTACATAAATGAATAAAGCTGACCATTGTAAGCACCCCTGTCAGTTTTAGGTCATGCAGCCACTGTGTTCTAATTGACTTCGGTGATCTGCCTTCACGTAGCACCTAGAGGCTGGAGACACTGGAAAAATGCCCCATTCATGGTATAAGGGCCTCAGCACCCATGTGAACTTAAATTGTTACTAAACCCACAACAGTAAAATCTGTCTGTATATGCAGCATAGCATGCTTGTTATACTCACTGTGGAACTTAAGGGGTTAGTCCTCAATATTGTTTAACCACTTCAATACCGGGCACTTAGAACACTTCCTGCCCAGTCCAATTTTCAGCTTTCAGTGCTGTTGCGATTCGAATGAGAATTGCGCGGTCGTGCGACGCTGTACCCAAACAAAATTTTTATCATTTTGTTCCCACAAATAGAGCTTTCTTTTGGTGGTATTTGATCACCCCTGCGGTTTTTATTTTTTGCGCTATAACAAAAAAAAGACCGAAAATTTTGAAAAAAAAAAACATTTTTCTTTGTTTCTGTCACAAAAATTTGTATAAAGTACATTTTCTCCTTCACTGACGGGCACTGATGTGGCTACACTGATAGGCACTGATGAGGCTACACTGACGGGCACTGATGAGGCAGTACAGATTGGCACTGAGGTGGCCCTGATAAGGTTGCACTGATGATGGGGTAAATATGCAGCACTGATGGGCGGCACTGACAAGCAACACTAACGGGCACTGATACGTGGCACTGATATGCGGCACTGATGGACACTCCTAGGCGGCACTGATAAGTGGCACTGGGCACTGATGGGCACTGATAGGGGGCACAGGTGGGCACTTATAGGTGGCAGTGGTGGGCAATGGTGCAACAAGCACTGTTAGGGATGGCACTGGCAGGCATCATACATGGGCACAGTGCCATCCCTACAGTGCATAATATGACCCTTACCTGGTGGTCTAGTGGGGGCTCCCTGGTGGTCCTGGGCGGCCTCTGTATGATTTCCCTGGTGGTCCTGGGCGGCCTCCTTGCGATGTCCGGGGGGGGTCCCCTGGTGGTCCTGATCCGGCTCCCTGGTGGTCCAGTGGGGGTGATCCTGAGGGTGGCTGCGCTGATAAACGTTCAGCGCAGCCCCCCCCCTGTCAGGAGAACAGCCGATCGGCTCTCCGCTGCTCAGGTCTGCAGACTTGAGCAGAGGAAAAGCCGATAAACGGCTCTACCTATTTACACTGTGATCAGCCGTGATTGGTCACGGCTGATCACATGGTAAAAGGCTTCGGATCGAAGCCTTTTACCTCGGTCGGTAATGCGGTGGGTCAGACTGACCCACGGCACCACCGATCGCCGCAATCACAGATTATCCTGAGGACGTCAATAGACGTCCAGTCAGGATATTGAAACACCCGCCCGGACGTCATTTGTCAATGCTCCGGGCGGGAAGTGGTTAGAAAAAGGCTGCTTTATCCTGTATGCATAGATTCTTCCCTCCTGTACTGTCAATCTAAGCAAGTTCATATAATACAAAGCAGGGTGGTAAAGCTGCACGTGCTCAGTTTGGTGTCTTATGCTGGAGAGTACATTTCCTGTTTCAGTCAAACTGTTCAGGTTACATGATATTCACATCACACATGTGGCCATAAAGGTATATAGTGGCAATATTTTCATGTAAAAAGAAGATTTATAAGCTGTGGGCACTGGGGGGGGGGGGGGGGCAGATTAACTATTTTCATATTACTGGGTTTAGTTACACTTTAAATCATTTGTCACAAACTTTTTTTTTTTTTGTGACTTTTGTGACTTTTGCTGCACAGCTTGGTCTGTTAAAGAAAGTTGAAAAATAACAGACTTACTGGCTGGATGAATAGGTAACAAAATAATAATAAGTTACAGAGGGACTCAGAAAAACGAAAACTGCTTTGTTAATACTAGCCATAGATTGTATCATATATGTCATTTTTTTATTTTGCCTTTAGTATCATTCTTTTACTTCATTCACACTGTCGTAAAAAAAAAAAAAATGCATATGCAAGTTTTTTTTAAAACGCTAAACCTGTATACTGTACATATATGGTGGCATTGGCAAGGTGTCTCTCCTGTGCAGGATCACACACCTAGTATGTGATTCTGCACTTCCGGGTCTGAGACATGCATTAGATACAGCGGGCGCTGATCTGCAGCAGTACCCGCCGATCGTTAGGCAAAGAGCCAGAACAGTGATCTGCCTGGCAGATTGCCGTTCTGTCAGTAGGTAAGGCTTTGATTCTGGAACATGGATCAGTGCCTTCCTTTAGTAAAATCACCCCTCCCCCCCCCACAGTGAGAAAACACATTGTTAGGCACACAGTTAACCTTTTGATCACCCCTGATGTTAACCTCTTCCGACCCAGTGTCATTAGTACAGTGACAGTGCATATTTTTAGCACTGGTCGCTGTTTTAGTGTCACTGATTCCCAAAAAGTGTCAGTTAGGTGTCCAATTTGCCTGCCACAATATCGCAATCCATTACTAGCAAAAACATTTAAAAAATTCCATAAATACAGCTCACAGTTTATAGATGCTATAACTTTTGCGCAAATCAATTAATATGCACTTATCGGGATTTTTTTACCAAAAATATTTAGCAGAATGCATATTGGCTTAAGCTGATGAACAAATTTGATTTTTTTCCATTTTTTTTACTGGGTGCGTTTTATAGCAGAAAGTAAAAAATGTTTTTTTTCAAAATTTTCAGTGTTTTTTTGCTTACAGAGCAAAAAATAAAAAAACGCAGAGGTGATCAAATACCACCAAAAGAAAGCTCTATTTGTGGGGAAAAAAGAACATTATTTTTATTTGGGTACAGCGTCGCACAACTGCGCAATTGTCAGTTAAAGTAACGCAGTGCCGTATCGCAAAATATGGCCTAGTCATGAAGGGGGGTAAATCTTCCGGAGGTCAAGTGGTTAATTACGGATCTGAACACAGCTGCATTGTTTTCAATGGAGCCATTCACACGTGATGATGTTTTTATGCACCACATTCAGATCCTTAACACAGAATCCAAAAATCTGCATCTATGAATATGCGCTTTACGCGCTTATGTGTATAAACACACGTATACGCACTTGTAAGATTATAAATTAAGTCTAAACAAAGTGTAAAAATAAATTATTGGAACTGTATAATAACATAAGCAAAAAATTGACAGCCATGTGAATGAAGCCTTAAAGGATTTGGGGCTGTGTTGTTATGTTAAAGAGAATGGTAGGAGCACGCTGGTACCTTATTACCGGTACATCAACAGTTATTTTTCTGTATGGTCATGAATAAATGTGTATGTATTGCAGGGATGTTGTAAATATGTGTTTTTTTATTTTTTTTTTGCCTTGACATATTCTGTAAAGTGATGATGTACACATAGAAGAACTGAAAAACAATGAACTTGGTGTTAAAGTGGATAAACATCTAATTTAGAACAAGGAGCTGGCATTGCAGCCTTATCACTGGAATGTGCAAAATGTTCCATTTTAGTATGGAATTATTTGTTCTTGTGAAAAGTTTTGCTTAGAGACAAACATGACGATACAAAGTGCTGTGAGTGGCCAAGAGCTTAGTTCCTACCCTAGAAAAAGATTAATATTGTATTCTGGAGTATATACAGCAACTGTCGCAATGGGATTGCATGTTTATATACTGTATATGTATTTTTTTTTTATTGGTTGAACTATATGGACTTGTGTCTTTTTTCAACCTAACTATGTAACTGTCACTGTATCCTTTCTATGAAAAGTTGATCTTTTCATAGAACAGGCAGTGTATGTTAGCTGCGGTCATGTGCACTGCTCAATGCACACTGCAAATCTCATAGTCCATAGTTCATCTCAGGTGCAACCAAGAGAGGGTGGCTACATTTTTACATACAGTGGGACCATGGAGAATAATTGTAGTCACCTTTGAACAGAAAGTTGTATCATAGCAGCAAATAAAACCGTTTGGAGACATAGAGGAGGCCGAGAGCAACAGAAGGTACTTTTTTTGAGTTAAGATTATCATTTTGAAAACCATAATGTCATGGTGATAATGCTCCAAACCCAATGTAACAACAATGTTATGGGTTCACCCTGTATTAAATATTTATTTTGTAAAAAGCTTTTATATTATTAGTAAAAATATAAACCATCAGTCTAAAAATGTATTAATAAAAAATTAAGAAATGACCAAAGCCATTATAGCACCCTTGTACTATACCCTTGTACCATTTGTGATGGTCTGACCCTAAAGGACCATTTGCTTTGGTCAAGGATCCATGATGGTTAGACCCTTATTTTAGGTCAAATAGTTACCTCCAGTGACTCCTGTTTCTTTACACAACTTTTTTAAGAGGATCACCAACATGATCTTGCAGGGGGCATCGGTCTCCCCAACCTCCTTGTAACCATCCATCTCAGCCCCTTGTGGGATTTAGGGTCAGACCATCATGGATTTGGGGTTCTTCCAAGATGGAATGCAATACTGTGCCTCTTTACTCTGGTATGTATGCACTCTCACCGCAGTCCCCTGTAGCAGATTGTTCAGGAATTGAAACGCGTTGTTAGATTGGTGGCATATCAAAATTCTGTTTAGACATACATTGTCAATCTATGAGCCCCTCCTCTTTGGGAGGGTAGTATACCATACCATGAATGTATAAAGACCAGATGTTTTTTATCGTTGTTTCTATAATAAACATTAAATTTTTATAAATATTTACAAATCTTGATTTTTTTTAGCTGCAACAAAGTCCCATGGGAGATGCTCTCTGTAATAACATAAATGATGTAGAAATTATCCTGAGAGACCAGCTACCTGTGCGCCATCATCCCTAATTACTTGTGAGTACAAGCCAAAAACCCTCTGGAATGGGACTTTTTGGAGGCACAAAGCAAACAGATATTCACTTGTATAAAAAAATATATTTTTTATACGACTGAATATCTGTTTGCTTTGTGCCTCCAAAAAGTCCCATTCCAGAGGGTTTTTGGTTTGTACTAACCTAAGTGATGGAGCAGGCCTAAACTCATGTACCATCCACCTCACACCTTGTTACTTATTGAGATCTTAAGAGTGACTCCCTTTGATCCTGTACATACATACTACTATAGTTCATTTGCTGAATGTAGCCCTAAATATCTAAAAGTGCCCAAAACAAATAGATTGACCTTGCCCCATTATACCCATTTTAGTAGCCTCTGTGGATCACTCACTTCTTCTTCCCCTCCCCTAACTCCCCTTTCCACCCCACTGCTCCTCTTTCTCTCTCCTCCATGTACCCCCTTCCCCTATTCTTCACCCGCTCTCTTTAAAGTGGTATTCGTTTTCTTTTTTTGGAGTGGCTTTATTTCCTTTATTTTCAGCTTTTATTTATTAATGTAAAACCTTTTATCTCTTTGCAAAAGAAAAAAAAACTTGCAACTGCAGTGTGAGCTGGAGTTTGGCTTCAATTTGTTAGTACATCTAATACTCCCCTTCCCCCAGACTGACAGTTCTGCTGTCCAAAGGCGCCCCCCCGCTCCTTCATCCAGAGTGGGAGAACTCTAATACTCTGGTATAAAATGGGAAGGGGCGTGTCTCAGTCCCCACTAGCACATACACCACCAAAATTTTATTGCTGCGGGATTTTAACGAGTTACACCCCAAAAGTATAAAATATAAGGTTTTGGGTTTAATACCGCTTTAGGCCTGCTTTTCTTTCTTCATCGCTTCTTTTTTTTGCTTTATCTTATTTTCTTCTTTGATTTTGAATTCACAGCTCTAGGGTTTGAAGCTGCACAAGTAGAGTTCTCCTTTCCTCCTCTATACTGATTCACATTGCTCATCGGCTGTCATCATGTGACATGTTTCTATGTAATAGTGTGTCATCGCCATAAATTAAGAATCCATACTTTGTCCTTCTTGTGTTTTACAATGCTGCGATCGATAGTTGAACACTCTTGTTTATGACATTGAATCTGTCACTATAGCTCTGCAGACACTCCAGTTTAATACATTATAATTACAGCTGTAGCTTTTTTAGCTCATATTGTACGCTCTTGTCTATATTTCAATAAAATTCTGGTAATGAAATTATTCAGGGCGTACACCCAATACCTGGAAATTCAGGGTTACGACACTCTGCAGCCAGCCTGATGCCAGCAGGGGTAAATAGCAAACTATGTAATTGCTTGCAGCTACTTATCAAGCTAATTATGTGCTAGAGAGTGTTCACCAAGTTGCTTAGAATGCATTAATAAAAATAAAAAGGGGGCACATTTAGTATTACTGTACTGGGCAAAGTAAAACAGGACCAAGATTTTAACAATTACAATTGTGAAACAAAACTACCTTTCTTGGCTGATCATCACACATATACTCCTGCACCTTGTTATAGGGTACTGTATGTCTACATTTACCACAAACCTTCCTCCCTTAAAAATGTTTATCCCTTAAAGATGTAAAATCTGCAGTTATAGGGTTTTCCTTAGGAGTAGTTTAGAACAGAATGCCAATTTAACAGCATGATATGAATAACTGAAGGCAGTCTCCTACAGTGTTGCAATGTCAGCTGGTCTGCTTTCTAACAATTGTTACGCACGCAGTTCTTATCTCACCATCCTCAACATTCTTACACCAAGACTTGAGAAAATAGTGTGTTCATACAGACAGGCTGCAACTAAAGCCAAGCATAGATGGTTTGAATCCAATGGATTGACTTGGGTACAATCAGCCTGCCCATACACGGTTTGAATCTCAGCCGGCCCCTGCTGAACCGGCCGAGATTCAAACCATGTATGGGCAGGCTAATTGTACCCAAGTTGATCCATCGATCAACTTGGGTACAACCATCATGTAGGTTTTTTTTTTTTTAGTTTACATTCAATTGTATTAGGTCAAAAATAAAAGCAGAAGATACAAGATACAAAGACCATATCAGATAGAAGGGAGGGATATCCTCCCAAATATGGTGTTGCAAACAGGTAACAATGCATTAACATCTTAGTAGGTACAAACTGTGAGTGTCTCATATGTTAGTACATATAGACTATAAGATAGATTTAGAGTCTCCATGACTATCCCCAACAGGGGTAGCATCAAAGATCGGGTGGGGGGGGGGGGTGGTAGGTCAAAGGTGGATAGAAGGAGAGTGGTAAATATAGAAAATGCCTGGTAACCAACATAGACACTTAGGAATCATTTAATGATACACAGATAGGGATGTAAAGTTACAAGGAGTCGTCTGACTACCAACGTTCCCCAGGGCTCGCCTACTGGCTATCCCCCCAAATCCGCCCACTGGCCATCCCACCATGTCCGCCCACTGGCCAGAGGTATACACACTGCAGGAATTATACACCCTGTCACACTTACCAGGTGTAGCCTGCCAAGCATGACCCATTCAAGTGAATGGGGCTGCTCTGCAAACACCCTGCAACTGTGTGCAATGCATGCTAGTGTGTGGTCCAAGGGCTTAAAGAATGTGGTGAAAAGGCAATAAAATGCCTCCTCACTGCCTGCTTTAGCCCCTTGGTCACTGCACAAGGTTGCTATATTTCCATTAAGTGTGACAGGGTGTACAATTCCTGTTGCAACATGTGTAGTTGTGTGCAGTTGATGGGTGGTAAAAAACAGGTCTCATCTATGAGGACTTTACCTCCCCCAAACTGCAAATGTAAACAACTTCTTACTGGCCTGAGCTCCCTATCTTAGTTGCCTTTTAGGGGATGTCGTGGCAGAAGAACAGAGAGGAACGCTGTACAACAAGGACAGAGAGGGACGCAGTACGACGAGGACAGAGAGGGGCGCAGTACAACGAGGACAGAGAGGGATGCCGGGGACAGACAGGGGCACACTGCGACGAGTACAGTGAGGGATGTCTGGGACAGAGAGGGGCACAGTACGACGAGGACAGATAGGGATGCCAGGGACAGAGAGGGGCGCAGTACGAAGAGGACAGAGAGGGATGTCGGGGACAGAAAGGTACACTATGCAGATGGGGACAAAGAAGGATGCCATGGGGGGGGGGATCAGAAAGGGATGCTGTGGGGGGGGCGGGGGTAGGACGCAGAGGGACACCATAGGTGGGGGTGTAGGCATGTGCACCCTTGAGAGTGGCTTGTAGTAGTGGTTCATCTGATAGCTGACCTCAATCGCACCATACATATACATCACACATCCGTAGACACTGACCAGGCCGGCTTTTGTTGTTTTATTTGGGGGAAATAACTTGGATGGGGAGAAGGGGTAACTGTGGGATGCCCAAATAATTATGGTACAAGGACTCCATATACAAGCCTGTATATGCACACTTCACTGCAGACTCTCCCTCTGCAGACTATTGCTCCTCTCAACTCCCCAGTACTTCACTTGCTGACCATTTCTCTACAGTTCTCTCTCTCTCTATACACAGAACTCACAACTTTAGACTTCTTTGCTTCTCTCCAGCCCACAACTTAGTTTCCAGCCTGAAGGGAAATTTATCAGGCTTCTCTATAGTTTTCTCTTCACCGTGGTTAGCACATGGTGAGGCCTAACCTGTTTCAGCAGGACCTCAGGAACACCCATTACAGGCAAGGGATCATGGGCCCATGAATGTGCAGCAAAGTACTTGAGTGCTAACTGGGCCTTTGACGGACTACAACTCCAAGTCCATCTCTCTTCCAGGTGGATACTTTAAAGTCTCTCACTCCTCCTGTAGCACCTCCGCTGTTCTCCTGTTCCTCCTGTGCCATTCCAGGAATCACTCTCCTTCCTGGCTGCACCCGAACTCCCAGGCCCCAAGGTCACCCTCCCCAGACAGGGGGTGACCTCCTGGGTAGGGGTCTGCACCACAGCGCCTCTGCTACATATCCAGACTTCCACCCGACACTACTCCTCCCAGATTGGGCTGACTCTGAGTATTTAAGGAGGCCTGCCCCCTGCCAACCCTTATCGTGGATTGGTCAGGGCTCCCTAGAACACTCCAAATGGCTCCACCCATCTCCCAGCTCTCTAACCAGAAAACCTTCCCCAGGTTTCTAGAAAGAAGTGGTTGGTTCTGGTGACCTCATCTGTTAAGTCCACCAAATCCTCCCTGAGCCTCTCCTCCCAGGCCAGATCAAAACATCCAGGCCTGCACAGTACAGTCAGGCCTGACTAAATTTACCTCTCCTAGCCAAAACCCTGCTAGAAAATGCACCTATACTATGGGGGCGCTACAGGGGAGAGGAGGACACTGTTGGGAATAAAGGACACAGGGGGTCACCGTGGTGGGGGAGGACACAGGGGGACACCATGGGTGGGGGAGGGAAGGACACCGTGGTGGGTGGAGGACACAGGGGTTCACTGTGGTTGGTGGAGGACACAGGGGGACACCGTGGTAGGTGGAGGACATAGGGGGACACCATGGGTGGGGGAAGGAAGGACACTGTGGGGGGTGGAGGATGCAGGGGGACACTGTGGGGGGGGCAAGAGTGTATCATAGGGTCTCCCGCGGTCATGTGTTGGCCCCCTACATCTGTACTGGCTGCCGCTCTAACTTTCCCCCCACCCCCATGCCGGCGCTGGTGTCCCTAGAATCCATTTAAAAAAAACGGTGCACAGGCAGCACAGCCTCATCCGATATGTGCAATAAGACCTCGCATTTAGTATTTACTAAAATAAAAACTGTTGTTCACATAACTCAAGCTCAAGCTCAATTTAAACACATCCTCACCCCCAACTGCATACTCTTTCAATTTTATAAAGGTAGTTATAAAACAAACAGCTAATGTTGTACTTTTCTTTTACACAAGTGCCATGGATAAATCCTAAAAAATATGTGTACGTAGTCATCAGGTGGTTTAGATTAACATAGAGATGAAGGCCACTGCTGAAAAGAGGTCAGGAACAAGTCAGAGCCAGCATTGGATGGGTAAATCAGCAGGCAGTGATAGTGTCAGGATCAGGCCAGGTCATCAACTTGCGGCAAGCAAAGTTCCCAAGAATTGGCAGTCATAGTTGGTGAACAAGCTGGAGTAAATTCAGAAGCAGATAAATAGACAGGGAAAGGTCAAAGACAGGACAAATAACAAGCCAATTTTGTAACAGTAATCACCATATCAGATTGCAAAATCAATAGTCATGGTTAAAGAGCTGACCACTTCTCTATACCGACACCTGGCAGCTTTAAATAGCCAGCTCGACGCCACGTGAGCAGTAAAGATACAGGCAGGTGCTCATGCTGGAATCTGCCATTGCAGACTAGCAAATGCTTCCTGATTCTCCCTCTATAGACTACCCTACAACTGGCTGCATGGTGGCTACCTCTCTGGTATTATTGTTATGCAGCTTTAGGGATGTCTACATAGGAGATAAGGAAACTGCTTCTTTAGAGAATACATTTTTGTGGGAGAACAGAGTACTACATGAACCTCCCCAGTGTGTGACATATCTAAGACAAGAGAGGAGCAGAGGGGCCATGCACAAAAGTACAAATCTGCTAGGTAACCAGTGTATCAGCAGACACGCAATACTGTCAGGCAGCCCACAAAGATAGATTTTTTTTTGGGACGGTATGGCTTTAGCTTACCAAATATATGGCAGGACAATTGATGTGTGCGCTTTACAATAATATATGCATAGATCTATTCCACCTATTCTATTACAACTACTCAGATAGAGTAAATGTCTTCCCAATGTATCCTCTGGTGACCAGAGAATGTCAGCGGAAATCCAAAATATTACAGTTTACAGTACAAAGAGGGAAATGTCCTAGTGGGGACTACTGCTTTGGAGACAACTGTCAAATTTTGGATTCCCACTCTTTAGGGGGAAATTTATATTTACATCTTGTCATGTCTCTAGAACAGGAAGTGTGGGAAATGTATCCTTATGGGAACATAGACAACAACTAAAGCCTAACAGATATTATAATCCTTCCAAACTTTATATAAAACTCTACATTAACAACATTGCTATGGCAGATTAGTTAGAATATGGTTTTCTGCAAAGTTTTTACCCTTGCCTCATGGCAGTCTTGCTGCAATTGCAGCAGAAGACATTCAAGTAAAACCCCAGGCAAACCATTTTTTTTAGTTTTGGATAGAGTGGAGAGGGATTAGAAAGCTTGTACGTTTTTATTGCCGTCTGTGCCCCTGCTAGGGAGATTCACTCTACATACAGCTATAATAAAGGGGACAAGAAGAACGTCACTGAAAGGTAAAGTATAATAACACGCACCACCAACTCAGCCGCAACGTAGATGGGGTTCCAAGAGCCACTATACAGTACTAAAAGAGAAAAAGGTCTATTGCACACAGATGGCAGAGACTAGAAAAGCTTCAGAAGGAAACTCACTGCAGTGTAAATGCAACAAAGTTTATTGATGCAAAGTATAACAATTGTTTCAAAAAAACACATAGGCTACAAAACCTTCACCATACCACAGTTAAAAACTTCATGACAACGTTGCCAGGAAATTAATTAAAAACAACCTGGGCTTCCAGGCATGCATGCACACACACTAGGGTAACACTTTGATTGATCCATTCATCAGGAGCTAGAACCTAGCATTGATTGACACCCTGCATCTGGTAGATATGGAGACTTCCATCCATATAGTTAGAAGAACGGGGGATCAAAAAGTATTCAAAAAGGGATCAACATCCGGGGATATAGTTAGTATAGTAGCCAGACATCAATATCATGTGTCGTGAGTACATGAAAAGTCATAGATGGCATAGTCTAATACACAGGTGATAGTCTTCTAATTTCAAACATGCATCCGTGACAGCACAGGCATCAAAAGCAGTAAAGGTGTATATCACTCATGGTTCTGAAGTCAATCACGGGAATATTGTATGTGGAAGGGACTGATGTCCCATGTTAGGATCTCACCAACGGTGTGAAGAGATCTGCAGTCCATCCAGAGGCACACACGGTAATTCTGTATATATAGTCCCATGTAAGGATCTCACCCGTGGTGTAACAACGATCCACAGTCAATCCAGGACCCATGATGTATTGCTGCTGATCTGGTCATGTGGTGCAAATCGCCCATTTAGATGTCCCCTGTCAGTGCACTAGACAGACAAGTCCAGTTTCCAGTACCCTGTTGTTACCGGGTCCATCGGGAGCGGTGCGGTGCAGAGTGAGAAATGTAAGACCACAAGAGATGCCGAGAAGCCGGGTCACATGACGTGAACCCGTCAACGCATTTTGCCCACTCTATGGTCACATGAGCTTCGTCAGGACACAGTGCTTGTCTAATTACGGGTTTATAATGGGTATTGACACTCCTCCCCTTCTAGGCCTTGATTCTCAAAGCACCACCGTCTTTTCACTCTACATCATGTGCTAAACAAGTTAAATACAAGTACATTATGTGTGTATGTTATTGTGGATTGCAACTTCTAACTATTAACCATTTCAGGTTTATCTTATCTAAATAAACAATCTATCCAGACATTCAAATAAATCAATCAAATTCAGCAGGAGAGTTCATACCATGGCATAAGACCGCAATCTAAATGGGAACTCTGACTGTACAGGATCCCCTTGAGATAACTAATGTCTATCGTGGTCATAAATGTAGGGGGTATTACGGTTCTAGAAATACTTGCAGGCTAAGTTCTGTATTTAACCCCTTAGGAATCATAGAACCAAATTGTCCCGTCAGTGAGAGTGGGACCAACCAGAAATGAGGGAGAGGGGCTGTGGGACTTTCATGGCACCATAATCGGCTCACAAACTTCACTTTATATATAAAAAAGGAATTTTTATTGAGTACAAACATACAACAATAATCTTTAAAAACACATTTGTCTTATCTCCATCCCATATGATGGACCACAGTTGAGTTATATTCTCCCAGTTATTTCAACAGTGCTTCCCGACATGTTTTGCGGTATTACCGCTTCCTCAGGAGAATGCACGATCTTAACTGTATACTAAAATAAACAATAAGCATTCATTTAATTTCCAATATAATTATCACATACTGAATTGTATATCATTTATATCATTATCAGCTACATACATGTAACTACCTTGCACCACGTATAAGGCCTACCTGTAAATCCAACCGGGCTCACCAAGGCCTACAGTCTGATTAAACGCTACAGTGTCGCCAGGATTAAACAAAATGCACACATATAAGCATTTCTTGTAAAAACAGACAGAAATCATTAGGGAAACGGTGGTCTAGATATTAAACAGAGGTTTAGGAAGAGGTTACAAAATAGACCCCATCTATGCTTCTCAGGATGGATGTTATCTATGTATGGGCCCTAGTTAACCCATGTAGGTGGATGATAGTCTCCCTGTAGCTATGCTTGTACACAGTTAGATGAGTGGTGGATATATATAAAAAGGCTGATCCTTTTTTTAAAAAAATTTTTTTCAGGGGATCTCTATAAATCTGTGAGAAACATTGTAACTGTATGATACGTGTTTAGATACATTGATTATGAAGTGAGGGTAATAGGCTATGATGTAATATGCAACTACTCCACATTGATGTATATAGAGGATTGATATCAAAATAGTGTGAACAGCTACATGTGTGTATCGAATAGCATCGTGAGACCTGGCTGTGCTCGGTAGATCGGGCCACCGATTGCTGTGGAGTCGTTGTTCCCGGACGAGCATGGGACCGCCCTAACAGAGAATATACCATTCTCTGTGTGTCTTAACAATCAGGGTGTACATGCTATTCCCAGCCGGCAGGGGGACCTGCAGTGTTCAAGCAC
>BLSH010316628.1:1948258-1970574 GCA_018402905.1 Glandirana rugosa
GGGGTCTAGTCATTACCCCACACAAGTAGAAAAAGACTGAAACTGTATAAAACCAAATAGGAGACTTAAAACAAAATTCAGAGGATAAACCAAAATATGTCAAAGTCAGAAAAAGATGAACACACCCCATTACTGATCTGGGGAGACACAAGCTCTCAGTGGAGTGTAAGGCGTGTGGGGGTAAAAATACAATGCAGTAAGAATATAAATGAAAACCAATGCGGGGTCGCCCTGGAGCCCTGAACTGCGGACCCCGACCCCGGCCGAGCCCCCCGGACCACCCCTCCCCCCCACGCCATCAGCAAGTTGGGCGTCACAAAAAGGGGGAGAGGGCCGTCCCGAGCAAGCACAGCCAGGGGGGGCGCAGCCCACCTAAGGTCTAAGGTCGCAACCAAGCAAGGGAAAGAACAAGCTAACCCCACATCGGAGGCGGCCCACACCCCAGGTGAATTACTGTATATTGGGGGTAAGGAAATGGGGGGGAGGGTAGGGAGACGGAGGAGGGACCAATCCGAGCAGTAAGCATCAGGAAAACATCAATGGGGACCACACCCCAGTAGGGAAAAAAAAAAGAAAAAGGACTGGGGGAAAGGACTCCCGACAAAGGTCGCACGGGTCCTTGAGGGTCACACTCAGGGATGCTCATAGGCCAGATGGCGCTACTTAACTACTCGTTAAGATCTCATGCGAGTAGTATTGCCAACCAGCCCAGGTATCTTTAAATCTATCATATTTGTCCTTAGCCCTTGCTATCCACCTTTTGGCTTCCATAATAGAATCAACCTCCCTCTTCCAGTCTTGAAGAGTCGGACATCTAGATTGCTTCCAAAGCCTCGGTATGAGTGCCTTGGCCGCATTTAGCAGATGAGGAATCACACTGCGTTTATACAATTTGGAAGAGGCAGGCATACCGTGGAACAGGAAATGAAGCGGGTAACAAGTGATATTCCGCAGGGTCAGTTTACGAATCCAGGGGGTAATGGCCTCCCAGAATTCCTGAATCATGGGGCACATCCACCAGATATGGAGGAACGTACCCTGCTGGCCACATCCCCTCCAGCACCCCTTATCAGCGGAGGGGAACATTTGGGCCAATCTGGACGGGGTTCTATACCACCTGGCCAGGAATTTAAATGAAGTTTCTTGGATCCGGGAGGATAGAGAGGACTAGTGGGTGAATCCAATCAACCGCTGCACCTGAGATGGTGTAAGTTGCAACCCCAACTCCCTCTCCCACTCTCTAATATAATAGGGGGTACCGGTGTCCAAAGATCCCAAAATGAGCCCATACATCTGTGACAGCAGGTGCTTAGGCTCTGGCAACTCTACACACTGGAATTCGAATTCCGTAAGAGAACCACGCGGTCTAAGTCCCGGGTCCAACGTTCGGAAGAAGCTGTCCAATTGCCTATGCCTCCAAGCTGCAAAGGGTATAGTCCCCATTTGTGCCCTTAAAGATGGCAATGGCAGTAGTTTCCCTTCCGGGGCGAACCGGGCACAGGGGCCCTTCCCATCAGAGACCCAGGAGCCTAAGAAACCCCTCTCTTCACCCGGAGCAAACC
This sequence comes from Glandirana rugosa, assembly GCA_018402905.1. Lineage (NCBI taxonomy): Eukaryota > Metazoa > Chordata > Amphibia > Anura > Ranidae > Glandirana > Glandirana rugosa. The sequence continues at coordinate 1,949,821 of BLSH010316628.1, forward strand.
ACGGGTAGCCTACCAGTGGTGCCAAGGGCGAGGTAGAGGGAGCAAATTTACCGTTAGAGTTCAAGCTATCCCAAGAAGAGAGGCTAGCCAAGGTCAGGGGGGAAGTCCAATCCGACAGTCCCCTGGACGGGCGAGGTACCCAAGGGGCGCCAGGCAAATCTCTGCCTGCCATGGTCTTCTCCAGGTTGACCCAAAGTCTGGTCTTGCCATTGTGGTTCCAATTTAGAATCCGAACCAACGCCATGGCCTTGTAGTAAATGGCTATGTCAGGGAGGCCAAGTCCACCGCATCGCTTAGTCCTTCTCAGGAGATCATAAGCCAGACGGGGTGCTTGCCCTGCCAGACAAAAAGTTGGAAGCATCTGCGCAATCTCCGGAAGAAGACCCTGGGAAGGGATATAGGGACAGTATGGAGGAGGTAAATTATACGGGGTAGAATAGTCATCTTTAGGGCGCTGATGCGTCCAAACCAGGTAAGAGGGATGTCTTTCCAGGATCGGAGGTCGTTCTCTATAGTAGTCAATAATTTACCAAAGTTAAGGTCATATAGCAACGTCTGGTCAGGGGAGATATGCGTACCCAAATAAGGGAGGGAGCCCCCACACCACTTAAACGGGAAGGCATGACCCAGGGAGTCCATCAGTGATGTAGGAACATTGATTGGCAGGAGTTCGGACTTGTCAAAGTTAATCTTGTAATTCGACATTAGCCCGAACTCCTTCACCTGGCCCATCACTATCGGCAGCGTAACCGAGGGATTGGAGAGATAAAATAGCAGATCATCCGCGTAGGCGGACACTTTATGTTCCCGGGAGCCTATCACCATCCCCTTGATGTCTGGGTTAGCTCTCACACGACATAAAAAGGGTTCGAGCACTAGGGCAAAGAGCAACGGGGAAAGGGGGCACCCCTGCCTAGTCCCATTACGGACGGGCAGAGGGTCCGACAGCACCCCGTTCATCCGCACCTTTGCCGAATTGTCTGCGTATAACGAGCCGACCCAACCCAGCATGCGCTCCCCCAGCCCCATCACCCGAAGCACAGACAACAAGTAGGGCCAAGAGACCCTATCAAAGGCCTTCTCGGCATCCATCGAGATGACCACACAGGGGCTCCGAGAAGGACCATGCTTCACCCAATGTAGAATATGGAGGGCCCTGATAGTATTGTCCCTGGCCTCCTGGCCCAACATAAAGCCGGTTTGATCCGGGTGAACCAGGTCCGTCACATGTTCCTGCAGACAAAGGGCTAAAAGTTTGGCCAGGAGTTTAGTGTCTAGCCTTAGGAATAGGGGAGGCTGTGGTACCATTGGTTGAACATAGTTAGGGGCATACGAGGGGTAGATTTAGCGGTAAAATGAGTCTCTTGTAAAAAGAGGATATCAGGTGTCTTATGGCGTAATTCTTGCCATAGCCTACCTCTCTTAGCAGGGCTGCATAGGCCCCTAACATTGTAGGACATGAGAATCAAAGACCCAGGCATGGTGGTAATTGAGCAAAATCAATCATATCTGCGCAAGTAGAGCCTGAACCCCCAAGTGTGACCCCGACCCACGCGAAATTGTACCTGTCGGAAGTCCCGTTCCTCCAATATTTGTCTCCTCCTCCATCTAAGTAGATGTCCTCAACCCCCTTGTGGATAATAGGAAACCTAGGAAAAAGGAAAATGAAAAATAGAATAACATAAAAAAAACGTGGGATATACAAGTGGAGATAGAGAGAAGCAAAAACAGCAACAGGAAAACTTGCATACCACAATTCCCAAAACTAGTTCGAATAACTCTAACCACCAGGAGATTGCTCGAAGGAGGGAAGGAGACCCACCCCCGAGCAATCCCCCGGCGAACCGTGAAAACACAGTTAAACATTCCCCACAGTGTGGGGGTACCTACTGGGGGGTTAAGTGACTGACCGCCCGGGAGCGACCGACTGGGGCCACTCGGGCAATGAAACAAAAAAGATGATAACCACAGAAAATAAAAACATACTGACAACACAGCCTAGAAAAAAATTAAACTATCACATTGTGACCAGGTAGAGGCCTGCTAGTCTGATAAGGGGAGGGTGCCCCAATCCAACTTCACGGCCCTGGAGACGAGCCTCTCAGTGCGGCGGGACCGCTAAGTCTAAGCATGGAGCCGAACCCCGGACCGCTACTTCAGGACCAACCGCAGCAGTCAAGGAGCAAATTAAGGGGTCCAGGCACAATACCCAAGGGTGAAGAATCAGGGACCACAGGGAATAACACAGTCTTACAGGAACCGACTGAGACCCTCAGTCCTGAATAGAACTAGGCCACAGTCTCACTTTGATTACGCCTCCTCTGCCGTTTCCTCCGGCGGGAGGATGCCTGGACCGATGACCTCCTGTCTGGACGTTGGGGTAAAGGGATGGTATTGTGAAGCCTCCAGTCGAGGAAGTCCACAGGGGGGAGATCCAAAGACTCTAGGAAGGGCTGCAAATCGTCTTTGTTATAGAGAGACGCAGATTTCCCATCCTTCGTTGCTGTAAGCCGGAACGGGAATCCCCAACGATATGTTGCCCCCTCTGCTCGCAGGGCCTCCAGTACTGGCCTCACGGCCCTGAGTTGCATCAGAGTGCGCCTGGATAGGTCAGGAAAAAAGAAGATCTGTGCTCCATCAAAATCAATAGAGGGGGAGTTCCGGGCGGCCCTCATAATGGCCTCCTTCAGTGGATATCTGAGCAACTTGCAAATGACATCCCGCGGTTTGTCCATGTCCTGAGGGGGAGGCATGAGGGCACGATGAACCCTCTCTATCTCTATGTCCACAGGAGCTCCAGCCCCTAGGACCTGGCGAAAGAGACCGGTAACTGAGGGGAGCAGATCTGCAGAACGTCTACGAATGCGGAGTCTACGAATGTGGATATTCTGGCGTCTGCTCCTGTTCTCCTGGTCGTCCAGCTGGTCAAGGAGACTATTAATTGCTGAGCTATGGTGTTGGGCAGTGTCCCTGAGTGATGATAGAGTCTGCATAATGTCCTTCTGGCCACTTTCAACAGCTTCCACACGGTGCCCAATGGCCACTGTCTCCTCTCTCAGCTCATCCACTGCTTTCTTGCAGGAGAGCTCGACCGCTGCTATCAGCCTCTGTATGTCGTCTTTCGTCGGGAGGGCCTTAATGTGAGCCCGGAGGTCCCAGTCTCCCTCCAGTCCATCCATCTCCGATGGATGTGAGGCCTGCCACGAGGAACGAGGGGACGAGGACGGGCTGGAACCCCTCACCTGCGGTGTTGCGGAGAGGCTAGGGGATTCGCCACCCGAAGGCTGAGAACGCTGAGCCGGCTGTATGGTTGCTGCCTGGTCCGCCGCCATCTTGGATGTGGACCGCATGGAGGGGGTCCGCGGGCCGAAGAAGGAGTGGAGCCCTCCGGTCGCAGCGCAGCCTCCTCTCGGGGGTTGGGATGATGTACGGTGTCTGGTGGGCATCTAGAGATGGTTGCGAGTCGGCTGGTGTGATATGCCAGTGTTTGCAGGCCCGTGGCTGGCGGAGCTCGCCGTTTGTGCGTCCTCACTCCATGACGGTCAGGCCACGCCCTGATAAATTGTCATTTAATTTTATGGATGCGGCTTTCTCGAAAGACATTAATGGAAGTTACAGCATGCATACACAGAAGAAGAGCATGTCAGTAACACTTCTACGTGGTAGTTCAACACAGTAGGTGTCTCAGAGGAGAAACAATAGGTAGGTATAGGACTTGGAGGTTACTGGGGAGGGTATTATTTAAAGGGACCCTGTCCTAATACAGTACTATTAATATCAGCAACAAATCCTTATGTTTTCTTACAAATAGATGTTTAGGCTCCTGTTGTCTGCCTACATAGTAGCAAGGGAGGAGGCAGGAGCAGGGGCCTGCACAGACAGGAACTGGCTCTTCAAGTAAGACGTCACATTCCTATTTATCTTACAGGTCACAACATAGGAAAAACTACTTTTCTACTATTGCAAATTTTTTAAAAGTGTGGTCTGGTGTCAGGGTCTCTTGTACTTAAAGTACAGTTACTCTTTATGTTACAATTGTAGACCATATACCTGAATAATGGCTTGGGAGCTTTGAGAATTAAAACTAACACAAAGAATGATGGATTGAACAGAATAGCAGTTATATCACCAAAAGATCCTCATATGTTTTTGCTGAAGGCGGAAGAACTGAACACTGTTTTTACCATATAAAGTGTAGCAGAAGAAAATGAATCTGATTTTTTTATGGATTCTTTGCATCATGATGTGCATTATTATAGGGATAATATATGTCTATGGGGTCTGTTTATAAATGTTTTCACCCAAGATTCACACAAATGTTCACCTCAGATACACACATTTTACGAATTGGATAGTGTTTTTTTATTATATTAACATAAGTATACATTTGTATGTATACTTTTTATGTCCTGGATTTTCCAGGATAGTCTCACATCTCAGTCTTCTCTCCTGATGATGCTGTGTCCTGCGACCACAGCATCAACCTTATTTGAGTTACTGAGCATGCACAATAAAAGGGGTCCTACAGGTTACAGCATACAATTTTACTTTATATCATCAACATTGTAATAGCAATACAAACAATAGTTATTTTTGACAATCCAATATAAGCTTACTTGAAAAATCTCCTTTCATGTTGTGAGTGCTGCCTGTCTGCTGGTCATGTATTTCAACAATTTCCTGGATTCACTGCATGCTCTGCTGTTTACTTTCAGGTTTTTAGGGACTACACATCCCATGGTACCTTGCTGCTTGCAAGCAATCATTGTTGTATTGACTCTGCCTCCTGACACTCCTCCTCTCAGCACCTCTGTGGTTCAGAAGGCAGGCTCTGTGACACAGCTGTACCTATCAATAGGACATAGTGAATATGTATCACAAAATTTAAGGAAATAAATGTCTGGGGATCTTAACAAAGTAAGTTTACAAACTTTCATATTGTTAATAGTAATAGGAGTAGGATAGAAATAATTGAAATACAATTTTGAAATTAATATATGATTTAAAATTTTGACCATTGATACACTTTAAAGAGGAGTTCCGCCTGGGTGAAAAAAAAATCAAAAGTCAGAAGCTATAAATATTGTAGCTGCTGACTTTTAATATAAGGTCCTGAGAGCCCGCAATGTCACACGCGAACCCGACCCATCCACCGGCTCCAGGCGCAGGCGCCAGCATCCTTACTAATCGAAATAGGAAGTGAAGCCTTGTAGCTTAACAGCCTGTTTCCTACTGTGCATGCGCGAGTCACGCTGCACCTTCTGAATGGTCCCTACTGTCTTCTGGGACCTGTGTGTCTCCCAGAAGACAGTGGGGGGGAGAAGGAGGGGCCGAACATTGCTTAGATGGCCGCACAAGATTGAGGCGAACTTTTCCGGGAAGTGGGAGTGGATACCTGGTTTTGACAGGTATCCGCCCCCCCGAAAAGTGTCAAATGTGGCACCGGAGGGGGTGAGGAATCAGATCCGCAGAAGTTCCATTTCTGAGTGGACCTCCGCTTTAACTCTAAAAATTTGTATTATTTAGGGAATCATTGCCATGAGTGGATGGTTCCTGCATATTTAGGGGTGGAACTGCTAGGGAAGTGAGTGCGGCCTGTGTGGGACCACCTGTAAAGTGGGGATGATCTGGACAGGACTGACCAGAAGTTGGGCATATCAAGTGTGGGTGGTGGTGACAGTGTCCTGGGGACTGGAATAAATAGGTTGTTAAGTATGCATGGTGTGTCATGTTTAGCTTAGTTTAAACAGTTAATCTTTCAACTTATGTCATTTCTGGTTGCCCGAGGTCTACATTTGAAGTTAGTACTGTGTCATTAGTTAAATTACATGGGAACCAGAGTGCTCCAAATTCTAGGTTCATTTCAAGTAAATTGCTGCAGTTGATGAATTTAAGTTACACGGCTATGGTTAGGATATTATAGTATGTTAATTTTTAGGCGTGTTTCAAGGTGAGCCTATAGAGAATGTTTTATTTGAATAATTATGGGATTAAAAGATTGGCCATAAAACCTTCACAGAGTTTGTGTCTTGAAACAAGACGTATTCTTGTCTAAACAGACTATACACACAGAGCAATGTTAATTTTTCCCTGGCTGCAACGCAAAGCATCGCTGGCACGGCATGTGAACAGTCCCCTCTAGCTGTATAGTCAGCTTTAGGTGAGCAGTTGGGAGTGGCTCAGCGGCTTGTTTACGAGACCTTGCAGTTTCAGGCAGAATTTGTGTTTACAGATTAACATTCTTCCCCAACTGAAATCATGGAAATGATGCTCACTGATCTGTCAAGTGACTTTAGAAAACAATGGTATACTGTATACTGGGCTGTGAGAGGCGATCTGTGGTGGATTGCTTTTCAGAGGGCAGTATAGCAGCGGCTGACAGGTGTTCAGGAGGCACTTCTGCAGCCTCCTAATCACTTTTTTTGTTCTTTTTTCTTTTACTTAAATTGTCCAATAGCATTATGGGATTGCCCCTCAACTATGAGCCAAGTGTTTGGCTCGAGGTTGTGGTGTGGCCCTTTGAACTCAATGTGAAAGTTTTACAGGCAGTGCCACCTGTACCCGGAGTTAAAGATGCCCTGGCCATGAACAAAAGCATTGTGGCCGCAGCATGTGTACAGTAGGGTTGCCACCTCATCCCTTTAATCCAGGACACATATTAATTCCACAGGTTCTGTGGCTGAGAATGGTGGTAATTAAACTCACTTGGTGCCTCATCTGCATTAAATTAGCCTCAGAACCTGTGTAATTCATATGTGTCCTGGATTAAAGGGATGAGGTGGCAACCCTAGTGTACAGCCCTGTCCCGCTGCATTGTTACAATTTGGGTGGGCGGAGGGCAGGTCCGGATCTAGCCTGTCTGATGTGGGGGTGCAGTACAAAATGTCAGGGCAGTGTACATGGGGTCTACAGGGCAGAGGATAGGGTCAGTAGTATGTATGGTATTGTAGAGAGGTTATTGTTTTTTTAGGGCAGTGCAAAGGGGTCAGCAGGACATAGTACAGAGGATCAGCAGGGCAAAGGATGGAAGGTCAGCAGGGGACTGTACAAGAATAGGTGGGGCAGTGTACAAGAGGGCAGTAGGGCAAAGGATCAGTATCAGTAGAGTCGAGGATAGGCGTCAGCTGAGCCGAGGACAGGGGTCAGCAGGGTGGAGGACAGGGGTCACGGATGGAGAAGTAGAGGACAGGGGTCACTGATACAAAAGCAGAGGACAGGAATCACTGTTAGAAAAGCAGAGGATAGGGATCACCACTGGCAGGGCAGAGGACAGGGGTTGCCATTGGCAGGGCAGAGGACAGGGGTCACCACTGGAGAGGCAGAAGACAGGGGTCACCACTGGAGAGGCAGAGGACAGGGATCCCCACTGGCAGGGCAGAGGACAGAGATTACCGCTGGCAGGGCAGAGGACAGGGATCACTGCTGGACAGGCAAAGGGCAGAGATCATTGCTGGCAGGACAGACAACAGTGATCACCGCTGGAGAGGCAGGCGAAAGGTATCACTGCTGCTAGGGCAGAGGACAGGGATCACTGCTGGCAGGGCAGATGACAGGGATTACCACTGGTGAGGCAGAGGACAGGGATCCCCACTGGCAGGGCAGAGGACAGGGATCCCCACTGGCAGGGCAGAGGACTGGGATCTCCACTAGCAGGGCAGAGGACAGGGATCACCGCTGGCAGGGCAGAGGACAGGGATCACTGCTGAAAAGGCAAAGGACAGCGATCATTGCTGGCAGAACATAGAACAGTGATCACCACTGAAGAGGCAGGTGAAAGGTATCACTGCTGGCAGGGCAGAGGACAGGGATCACTGGTGGAGAGGCAGAGGACAGAAATCACCGCTGCAGTGGCAGAGGACATTGGTCACCACTGAAAAAGGCAGAGGACAGGGGTCATCGATGGAGAGGCAGAGGACAGAAATCACCGCTGGAGTGGCAGAGGACATTGGTCACTGCTGAAAAGGCAGAGGACAGGGGTCACAACTGGAGGGGCAGAGGACAGAAATCGCCGCTGGAGTGGCAGAGGACAGCGATCACTGCTGGTAGGGCAGAGGACAGGGATCCCCAATGGAGAGGCAGAGGACATGGGTCACCCCTGGAGAGGCAGAGGACAGGGATCACCTCTGGCAGGGCAGAGAACTGGGATCACCACTGGCAAAACATTGGATAAGGATCACTGCTGGAGAGGCAGAGGACAGAGATCACTGCTGGTAGGGCAGATGAAAGGGATCTCCAATAGAGAGGCAGAGGGCGGGGGTCACCCCTGGAGAGGCAGAGGACAGGGGTCACCCCTGGAGAGGCAGAGGACAGGGATCACCACTGGCAGGGCAGAGAACTGGGATCACCACTGGCAAAACATTGGATAAGGATCACTGCTGGAGAGGCAGAGGACAGAGATCACTGCTGGTAGGGCAGATGAAAGGGATCCCCAATAGAGAGGCAGAGGGCGGGGGTCACCCCTGGAGAGGCAGAGGACGGGGGTCACCCCTGGAGAGGCAGAGGACAGGGGTCACCACTGGATACATAGGATAACATTGAGCTGCTTCTACAGACAAAACACAGTGTGCATGGACCCTTAAGGAGCATAAAAACATGATAAAGTAATCTCCCTGCTCTCCTTCTCTGCAGGTTTAGTATCAGGGCTGAGCCTGGATAGTTCAGTGTGCTACTGTAGAGGGGTTAAAGGATGTTGATATCCAGACAGATTTAAATATGACAGCTAGTTGCATATAAAACTTACTTTTTTATTGTATACAGAATTAGATTATATTGTGTTTTTTAAATATCTGTTTGAAGTTCAGCATTGAATGTTTTTTGTCTGATACTGGCTACAAGATTTATAGATGAGTTGCTCTGTGTAGGAATTTAGGGACCTCCAACTGAAGTTACTTTTTTGCCATCTTAATCTCGGAAATTTCACCTCCTCAACCTGTATTATGATCATACAGAAAGTTATGGGTACTCCCCAATGGAGCCCCAGATGATGACAAATACCTGACAGAGGTTCTCAATAGAGCTGATCGAACCCGTGGATGTTCGGGTTCGGTGGGTTCGGCCGAACTTCGGAAAAAAGAACTTTAGCCCGAACCCCATTGAATTCAATGGGGACCCAAACTTTTCGGCACAAAAATGACTGTAAAAAGAGTCCTGGAAAGTGCTAGAGGGCTGCAAAATGATTTTAGAACAATAATCTGTCCCTTACAGCAACAGCAGGAACCTGACCCTATAGAACTAGGAGATGATTTTAGAACAATAATCTGTCCCTCTAAGCAGTAGACTCTACCTAGTCCAGTCAGACCTTTCTGTAATGCAGGATGAGATCTGCAATCTGTCCCTAAAAGCAGTAGTAGTAGTAATCTCTACCTATATATCTATCTGCAATCTGTCCCTAAAAGCAGTAGTAGTAGTAATCTCTACTTATCTATCTATCTGCAATCTGTCCCAAAAAGCAGTAGTAGTAGTAATCTCTACCTATCTATCTATCTGCAATCTGTCCCTCACAGCACCAGCAGCATCGTCTCCCTACACTACCCAGAGAGCATGTGACATGCAGCACTGTGACTCCAGCCTCATATAGAGGCTGGGTCACATGATGCACTGGCCAATCACAGCCATGCCATTAGTAGGCATGGCTGTGATGGCTTCTAGGGAAAGTCACGCTTGTTGATTGGCTGCCCTGCAGCTATTCAACATGCGTGATCAAATACCAGAAACCAGAACTCGAACCCAAACTTTTTTTTAAATGTCCGGGTTCGGGTCCGGGTCACGGACACCCCAAAGTTCGGTACGAACCCGAACTTTACAGTTCGGGTTCGCTCAACTCTAGTTCTCAACCCTCTTTACTTTTAAGCAATGTTTTATTAGCTCTCTCTATCCTCATTGGAGATATTTATGGTGACTTCCTGTCTCAGTGACCACACAGTAAGTGAGGAAAAACCTCTCAATGACTACAGAAATAACATCTAAACCTGACAGAGTTTTTAATCCTTCTATACTCTGTCCAAAACTGGTATGTACTTTAAAGTACAACAAAAGGCTATTGTATGTATAACAGGTGACAGATCCACTTATATGATGCACAAGCCTCATAAACTTTTTTTACCTCCCCTGACTGAGCCTAGACTTCCTACATTTGTGTCTCATGCATTCCCCTTCTCAGACACTGCAGCTCACAGTGGGAGGGGTTCAGCAACAGAGGCAGTGACGTCAATGCAAAAAAGGCGTTGGGCAGGATAGTTGTGGCCAGGATGTGATTGGCAAGCTACAGGCTGGCACAGCCCCTGCAACATCTTCTCAGCCTACTTTAGTACAAGCTGCACAGGCTACACCAGAGTGAGAACTCTGCTCTGAATTCAGGAGCAGTGCTGCATCTTTGCCACACCATCACAGGAAGATGCAATAGGTGGATTTCACTGGCAGATCAACGGGTATTTGTGGGACAGACATGATCACTTACATTTGTTTATGTGGTGTTCTTTTTTTTTCAAAGCCTTTTATGCCTTTGTAACTATTCTTCACAAATTTACTCACTGGTGTATCTGCTTTAAAATAGTTGTAAAGGCTGAAGGTTTTTAAAAAACCTTTTGTGTGCTGCCCCCCCCATACTCACCTGAGCTCCCTCTCGATCCAGCCATGAGCACAGGAGCTTCAGCTGGCCTGGGTCTTTTTCTCCTCATTGGCTGAACAGTCGCTGTCAATCAAAGCCAATGAGGAGAGAGTGGGGGTGGGGCCGAGCTGTGTCTTGTGGACGCATAGAGTGGGGCTCAGGAGCGAGCACGCACCAGTGCCACCTTAGCAAGCAGCTTGCTATTGGGGGGCACTGTTGAAGGGGGAGGAACCAGGAGCACCAGTGGGGTACCCAAGAAGAGGAGGATCAGGGTTGCTCTTTGCAAAACCACTGCATAGAGCAGGTAAGTATAACATGTTTGTTATTTTAAAAAAAAAGTTTTAGAATCACTTTAAGGGAGGCTACATTGCATGTGAGATCATTCTAAAGTACATATCCTCACTCGTCCATTAATAAATACTTACCATTGAAGTACAAGCACATAATCTAGAACAATGAGTTACTTTCTTGTTATCGGAGTGAAGTCTAGTCACAGGAGTGCAGAACAATTCTGCAAAAACACGCAATAATCCAAAGTTTCACCGCTAACAAATAACATTAACCTCCTAAGTGTCATATTAACCATGGGGACAGTGCTGGTACGAAGATACAAGATGTATAGCTGGTAAACTGCAGAAGTTTAAATCTTCTTCCAGGAAATGTTTGCCAGTTTTCTCCTGGTAAAGAAAATTCCTAGAGGCTAGAAGATCACCATTTGCTCTCTGTCATTCATTGGAAGGGTTAATGTCAACCAGAGGCGTGAAAGGGGAGTGTAGGAGGCAGTGTCCTTAGGAAACACAGCAAGCTTATAAATAGAGTAAGAGAATAAGGCTAGAGAGGAGCACTCAGACCTCACAGCCAGAGAAGCCAGCTGATCTGTACTTGCGTGCCAAGGGAAGGCTGACAGCAGCAGTCATGTGTGAGCCATACACCAAGGAGAAAACTATTGAGATGAGGAAAAAACACATAGGGTAAGAAGCATTTCCCATCTTTGAGACTATATTATTTTTAATAAGTTAATCTATCGCAAATAAAAAAAAGTATATATATATATATATATATATATCAAAATAAATAAATATATATATATTATTTTTTTTTTTTTAAGTTATCAAGCATACTCATAGCATTGCATCCACTTTTGTAATATACCATATGGTATATAGAAGACATTCATTTAGCATGTGTCTATACCAACTTACATATGCAGTGGGACATTTTTACTATCAAGGTAAGCTGAAAACTAGGAGGTTTCTTCTGCACAGTTTCTATATTTTTGGAAGAACTAGACTTTTTCTGAAATTTGTCTTTTTATAATGCTTTTGTTGGTCACAAAGTGGTCTTCAGGCTGCCCTAGGTCAGTATTTTTCAAACAGTGTTCCAAGGAGCCCTAGGGTCCTCCTGAAGTTGCTAGGGGTTCCTTGAGCAAGGATCATTTTCTGCCTCTAGGTAACCACTGATAACAATGATCTTTTTAGGTATTTGTCAGCCTCGGTTCACACTGGCACGATCTGAAAGTCGCATGACTTATAATTCGACTTTGCCCGGGAACTTTGGCGTGACTTTGAAGCAACTTTAGGGAATGCCTGTGTAATCTTCCTGTAATGCCGAATCCAAATCACAATCAGTTAAGATAAGGATCCAACTTGGATGCAACTTTCATTAAAGCCTATGGGCACAAGTCAGATAGAAGTTGCCTTTAAGTAGTATCGGAACCTTTTCTAAAGTCGGAGCGACTTCTCATTGACTTAAATGGGATTTCACATGTCAGAAGTTGGATCCCAAGTCGCGGCAGTGTGAACCGAGCCTAAAGCCTTGTACAAACGGTCCTATTTTCGGACGACAGAATGTCCGTTTTTTGTTGGATGCTTGTCTCATGTCGAAAGTGAAGAGCGTACTAACAATACGAACATTTTCATATGACCGAACTCAACGTCAGAAGTGACGTAATGTTTTGAATATTTTTGCATCTTTTTTAGTTTCTGAGCATGCATAGTCTCAGTCGTACGATTTTTTTCATACGAAAACCATACTAATGGAACGAAAATCTGACGTTGCATTATCGTACGACAAAAATTTACTAGTCTGCACATCAACCTTTTGTCTGATGAAAAAAATAAAAAATCGGCTGTCGAAAGGAGCATACAAACGGTGAGAATTTAGGACGACAGGCGGTTGAACCAAAATTTCCATCCGAAATTCGCATTGTGTGTATGGGCCTTTAGGGAGGGATTTTTCCTATTGACCACCAATGTAAGGAGCATTCTTCTTACAATCAGACAAATGTACCATGAGCTGGAGATATAGTATTTATTAGCAGGACTTTCCCAAAACTAGAAAAGTATTTCAAGGGTTCCTCCATGTTAAAAAGGTTGAGAAAGGCTTCCATAGATTAAAGAATGTCCCCATATATACTAGATCCATAAGAGTTTTTCTGCAGCACTTCAGTTAGTAACTCTAAACAGTGTATAGTAGACAGCCACTTAATCGCCTGGGGTTGCTTTGCAATAAGTTCATACTGTGATGGCTAATCTTTGTATAATTCATCCTTAATTTCTAGGAAATTGTCAGCACATTCCCCTACAAAGAACTAAAAGTAACATCCGTCCTTTTTATTAGGCTGTATACAGAAAGGGTTAAGGTTTTAGCACAGCTGAACATCTGCAGGATACAGAATTTTGCAAGTTCTCGCACACCAAGCAGAGTAAAGGCATTTCCTAAAACGGCAAAGTTCACTGGGTTCATTTCACTCTGTTCAAGTTTACTTTAAAGCAAATGCAGACTTCATAGCAATCAACACATGTAATGTCTAATACCAAGGAGGGGACTGGCAAAGTTCAACGAGTTTGTTTTGCTCTAACGTTACCAAGTTCATTTTAATGAGGACTTTTTTTTTTTATGGCCATCAAGAGATGTGAGTTCCAACATATAAAACTTGTTAGATGATATTTGACTTATATCCCGAGACTGCCCATCTTACTTAATATTTGGCATTTGCTGTTCACGTATGTGGCCAGGTCTTTTATAAGCTTTTACGTAACCTAGATTTTGGCTTATCCTGGGCTTACGGTTAGTTCTGTTTGTTGATTCTCCTACTGTCAATGGTTCCAAGTGTCTACTATTGTTTTAGTAGAGAAACTTTTTTTTCACAAGGATCTCATTGGCTGGCAAGTTAAATTTGCAATGGGGGGGGGGGGGATTGATGCAACAGGATAACGGTACATTTCATGCAGAAAGTACCCCACACATGCATATCAGTATGGCAGAGAATAACTCCTGATTTCAGGGTCACAGCCCTTGATATGTATCTGAAATCCTGCAGGCTTATCACCCATGGACTGAGCAAATCCAGGAAATGGTCCAGTTTTTTCTCTCAATCACTATATGAAAACTTAGAAGAGCCTGCAGAAAAATGTTTATACTCACTACAATAAATTCTTCATTGGCTCCAAACCTAGTCTCTGTCTCCTTTACATTCTCCTAGCCTATGTTGGAGAGCAACATTTGAATGTTTTTTTTAATACCATACAGCAGAGGTTATCTCCTAGTGGCTATGAGTTATCTCATGTGGCTTTGAGGGCAACACTGAAAGGGTACAAATCAATCAAACAAAATTTGGGGGAAACCTTAAAACCTTATGTGGTTTTACAGAACAGTTCAATGTTCATAGACAGTCTCAGTGTCAGCATACACTGGCAGCACATATGGCATGTGAAACTGACTGTTTCTTTTATAAATGGTTTGACTTACATACAACAGCAGCACCCCAAAATGATAAAGTTTAGTTTGAAAGAGTTTTTTTTTTCCAGGTGGTTTTGGTAGCGACGTATGCTTTTTCTTTAAATGGTAATAGGCCCACTTCGACCAACAGCTAGAAATAGGTCAGTAGTTTGCTGAAGGCATCTCTGTTCCCACTGATAAAAAAAACATCCTGCGGCTGGTCAATTTCAAACTCTCATTAAATTGATTGTAAACCCTCACCTTCTAAAACAACCCATTCAGTTTCAAATAGAAATGAAAGGCAAAACATGTATGCATAGATATAAAAAAAATTATAAATATCTTTTTTTTTCCTTTTTTTTATAAGTGATCGCATAACCTTTGTTCTCAGCTGCATAAAAACTGGGGGAGGAGAAACAGCAGCACACTGAACTTCTAAGTGAATGGCTGTGCAGAGGTATTGTGGCAGGGCAATTCTGATCATTAGAGGAGAGCAGGCTGAGTTTCCAGTACATCAACTGACCAATGTGTGTTGCCCTGCTTAGTGTGGTCAATTTTTGATAGGAAAGTAGAGGGACTAACAGGGACACCAGGGAATTCACACAAAGGAAGCAATACAAAGAGAATATCTTACTTTTATATACAAGTACATGGTACAGCAGGCACATATCAGGAATATGAAATGTTGGTTTACATATTCTTTAAGAATTGACAGAATGCAGGTGAAACAGCAGTGTAAAATTGGTCAACAGCAGGACAGTTTTAAAGAGGAAAAATTGGCATAAATGTGCTAGAGACAAAAAGAGACAAATAGCACAGGCTAAGGTTTTACTACAAGATTTAAAGTGGCGTTCCACCCAAAAGTAGAACTTCTGCTTTAAGTGAAGGTGACCCCCTGACATGCTCAATTGGCATGTCATTTTTGTGTGGGGGTGGGGGGGTGGGAGATACCTGCTTTTTACAGGTATCCAGCTCCACTTCCTCTCCTGGCGCCGCGGAGCTGGAAGGAAATTCACCTGTCCCCCCTCCCTCCCGGCGATCTTCTGGGACATGTCACAGTCCCAGAAGATACATTAGCCATTCACAGCGAACAGCGAAACCAAAGCCGGGCGCCCACTCTTGCTATGCCGGTGCCACGTGGAGGAGGGGATAGAGGAGCAAGGCAGCAGGCTGCCGTATCGCTGGAGTGTGCGACAGATAGAATGTATGATTATTAAAAGTTAGCAGCTACACTTTTTGTAGCTACTGACTTTTAAAAGGGTGGAACTCTGCTTTAAGACACTTCGGAAGATACTGTAGTCTAAAATTAGTCAGAAGCAGGACAATTTTAATAGGGTATAATAGGCCTAACTGGTGTATGCCTAACTTTTTTTTACTATGGGCATAGGGGGTACAGTAAATGTGTACATTAGATCGTAAAAAAAGTTCCTGCAGGTAAATATGCACATAAATTTGCCAGAGCCATGAATCTCAAACCCTCAGGATTCACTTTGAACCTATGGTTGGGTTGCGGTGAGCCTGACCCTCACCCCTACTCTTCACCAGGTTTCAACTGAACTCCTTAGCTCCCAATAACAATAGGGTTCCTTTACCTGCACAATCTTGATCTCTTAACTAAAATATATTTGCCCCAATAGGTAAGGAAAACAGTTATTTATTAACATTATTACCCACAAGCTAGACAGCTGATACTTATCCTATGATACAGCACATATGCAGAGAGATAAGCACCTGCAAAGTATTCTATAATAGCAAACTGCTGGACTGACTTTCACAGTGGTTTTGTGACTAGCCCCCATTGCATTAGAGTTTGAGATGTGAGCTAAAAAGAAACTCCACCAAAATCTGAAATTTCAGCTTTGCTTGGTTGCTGGGAAATTGAACAATTTGATTGCTTCTCACTGACATTAAGTTGTATCTCCTTTTTTTGGGAACCTGTCAGGGTAATTATATTGGTTTTAAGGATACATGTTCCATAGCTGTCATTTTTTCTTTATACATAACTTTGTAATTCACTGCCCAGGAGCAGGAAAGCTTTAGTTAGGTGTTGGCTAGATTTTGCAACACCTAAGGTGTATGCTTATTCTAGGACAATGAATCACAAATACTGAAGTTAGGATATGGTGGCTCTGGAACAGACACCTTGCAGAACAAGTCAGCAATGACAGTTTCCATTTCTTTAATTTGACAGTGGGTAAGGTTTTAGCATTTTACATCAGATTTCTAACTGTTGTTTTATAATTGCATATATGCAGTATATCACCTAAGTTTGAGTAACACATAAATCACTTTTCTGATCCAGTGCTTTACCGATACTGATTCACATTAATTTCACGATTTGCTCCAGGCATAAGAATTTGTAGAAATGTACAGTAGGTACCATTTTATTGTCAAATTGTGCTGGCAATCTGTGTGATCATATTATTTATTAAAAAAAAATCCTGTTGTGTGCAATGAAGTTGATAAAAGCTGGACAAAGAATCATTTTAGCAAATATGAGCAGAGTGTGAAGTGTCATAAGAAAGTAATGACATCTTCAACGTGCTTTTTGCCTGTGACTGTAGACAAAATGACAATGTCCACTCCATAGGATTTTTAGAAAGCCCAACAGGAGTACCATCACACGTCAGTCCATCAAATTCATGCTTTTCTCACATTTCAGAGAAACAGCCAAAATATTTTAAATTGCCTTAATTCAAATTGCTTCAATTGGAAAAACTGCAGCTCTCTGCTTTGAGCTCCCTAATGATGCTATGCAGATCCCCTCTGGCCACGGAAGTATTGATTTTTCTGCAAGCCAGTTGTTTTTCATTTAGGCTGAAGCCCACATGTTGTACTCATTTTTACAATGCTTGCGTGTCACTCCCTCATTCATCCCTCCCAGCATGCAAACAAGCTTTTCTGTTACAGCCTCTCATAGGAAAATTCTGCTGAGGCCCCCTACACCCCTTCCATACATCCTTACATCTGCTGGGTTTTCCAGCCTGTTTTTAAAGCAGTAAGACACCTTAGTGGAAGAAGTAAAGGAACACAGAGTCACTGAACTTGAAAGCACTGCAAACACTATAGGGCACTTTCTTGTGCAAAAGGTTTCCCTGCTACGATTGCTTTCTTTATGAAGTGCTCATGCTAGAGAAAGAAACAAATTAAGGATCAAACAGTGGAGAAAATGGAAAAGTTATTTCGGGTACTGTGTACTTTGAAATCTCCCTAAGCCCACTCTTAGTGTTGCCCAAATGTAGTCCAAGATCCCTATCCAACATGGTGCAATGTAACTTCATAACAGTAACAATGTCATGCACCAGTCTTCCCTTCTACTGAGCTCCAAAGAAACAGCATAGTCTGCTTTCGTAATAGCTGCACACCATTGGTTATAACTTGGGGTGGTTGCCATCTTTGTTAAGCTTGCTGGAATTGGTGTGGGGACCCATTGGAAGCCTTCAGCTGCCATTGTGCCTTGCTGGGCTTCTAGTGTGTCCCTGCATCTTTAAAAAGGAATGGGCTGTCTCCAGGCATACCTGCCCTTAAGGCATCCATTGTTGTAATATGGAGACCCTCATAGACTAGAGCACATATGTCAACCACATGGCCACGGCCGAATCCGGCCCACCAGGCCTTGTCATGTGGCCCTCACAACCAGTTTTGCAGCCAGAACTCTATTCCGCCACCTCTGACTCCCACCCACCACTCCCACTCCCCTCTGTCACTTGTAAAAACAAAAGCCTTCTGTGCTTACAAGGGATAGCTTTTACTCTAACACATCCCTGCACGCACTCACAGCAGGGCATGGTGGGGACAGATCTCCAGAGAGAGACAACTATCTCCCTGTAAGGAACACCGCCTACACAGGAAGGTACTAGAGCTGGGTCAGGTAGAGGAGAGAGATGCAAGGAAGCTTTTGGGGGGGGTGGGTTGAGGCTGCACACCATGCACTCTGCACACAGCACACCCCTGAACTCTGTATGTAGTGCACCCCCTAAACCCTGCATCCTATAAATAGCGCACCCCTGAACTGTGCTATCTGCACATTGCACACTCCTAAGCGCTGCACTCTGTATGTAATGCACTCCTGAACATGCACTCTGTACATAGCGCAACCAAAATACAACTGTCCCTTTGAGGGCAACCATACTGCTGATGCGGCCTGCAATGAAACTGAGTTTGACACCCCTGGTTTAGAGTTAGGATCGCACTTCACAGAGGGTCTGTGATGAGGCGGTACGGCTTCCACATATATTTGCATATGTTGTTCAACTAAAACCTCTGTTTTTAATGCAAATTGTTAGGCAGTGTAATTTTATCTTTATTTTTTTGATAGCTAGTAAGGCTCCTTTCACACCAAGGCGTTAGGAAAAAAGCCTGTAAAATGCCATGATTTTAGTGTGTGTTTTTGCCGCGCTTTTGAAGCACTAGTGCTATAATGGTGCTTTTTAAGCACTTTTCAAGCGTTTGTGTTTCAATCATGGACATTTATCAATCATGTGACCTTTCCACAGCCTCAGTACACATTTCTTGCGCTTTTCAAGTGCTTAAGCATTATTTTCAATGGACATGAGCATTTTTGAAGCGCTATTTGGAGTGCACAAAACAAGCTGAAAAGATGCCGCTTGCAGGACTTTTAGCAACGCCTAGCAAGAGCAACGCCTCGGTGTGAAAGCATCCATTGAGATGCATGGGGAGCCTTTTTGGTGTGCTTTTTAAGTGCTCATTTTGGAGCAAAAACGCCTGAAAAAACGCCTTGGTGTGAAAGGGGTCTTAGTGTGCTGGGAAAACTACTTTGTTTGTTATAAGCTATATTATAACATTAGAGGTGCTTATTATCTCTCAAAGGGATTACTAAACTCCTTCTGGCATTTTTTAAAGATTCTTTTCTCTGTAAAGTTCGGTAACCTTTATGAAGCTATTCAGGACACTGCATGAAAGCCATTCCTAAGTCACCTGTGTTATCAGAACCTGCAATTATTTCTTCTGGTTTTAACACTTTTTTCTGAAATGCTAGACAGAATGGAGAATGCAGTGCTTATTTCAGTCAACCTGGTAAGATGAACAGAATAGCCCAGGAACCACCATTTTATACACAAATAGTAAGGGTTTTGTTTTGTTAGGTTTTAACAAGCAATGTAAAAGAGAAAAATAATATCCAAACAAGTAAGAAATCGAATAATCAGAGATGTATAGGCTACCCTTTCAGACTAGTAGAAGATGAGTTTTATTCCACTTTTTTTTTTCAAAATGGATTCTCCATAACATTACCCCCTCCTTCCAAATTATCTCAAGACTAATTGTAGGCTTACTAACAGGAAACTGATTGTGACCTGTTAAACAGGTTGCTGTAACATTTAGTGGTTGCTGTCGAGGATCCCTGCATAAAACGTGTTTAGTCCCATTCACTTCTTGGAAAGGGATCATGTACAGGGGCTTTTTGCATCTAAGCTGTGTTTCTTCCAGTAAGTCAATATGAATGCAAAAGCAAGCCTGGTTTAGTAGCCTGAAACTGAACCTTTGCTTTGCTAATGCAAAGCAAAGCAACAGGGTCACATAGCGCTCACCCACCCCCCTGCATATCCTCACCTTCCATTCACTTCAATTCCATTAAACTGCCTGGGACAAAGCCAAAATGTCTTCCAGGTATAGGGATCATGTGACTCTGTCCCCTTTCTTACACAAAGCAGTACAGGGTGCTGCACTGTCAAGCACGAAGCACCAGAACTATCATAAAGGAGCTTACACAGGAATTATTATCTGCACCCCAGTGTGTGAAAGGAGCTACTTGGTAAGTAGTGGGAATGGGGGGGGGGGATTGTAAAAGCACCCTTTAGTGGTGGGTTCATACGGTTGCTAGGCCAGGTCCCGGACCAGGGGACCTCCTGGAACCTGAAGGGTTTGGGTTGTCAATCAGTCGCACCTGCTGGGGAACTCCAAACCATCTAACATACACAGGGCCAACAGGAACTCATACTAGTCTCCTGCCCAAGTCATACTTCAGGCCCTTCAGGGTGTAATAATTAGTGTTGAGCGAACCCGGACTGTAACGTTCGGGTCCGTACCGAACTTTCGGGTGTCCGTGGCACGGACCCGGACCCGGACATTTCAAAAATCGTTCGGGTTCGGTCCGGGGTTCTGCTATTTTACTCCACGTGTTGAGAAGCTGCAGGGCAGCCAATCAACAAGTGTTTCACTGGTTTGCCCTTAGAAGCCATCACAGCCATGCCTACTAATGGCATGGCTGTGATTGGCCAGTGCATCATGTGACCCAGCCTCTTTATAAGCTGGAGTCACAGTGCTGCAGTCACATGCTCCTTGGGTTAGTGTAGGGAAAGGAAGCTGAAAGCTTGAGGGACAGATTTGAGACATTTTAAGACCTGATCCTGCATCCTGAGATAGATTACTTTACTACTGCTGTCTGTGCTGTTGCTCTGAGGACAGAT
>BLSH010316628.1:1975567-1987412 GCA_018402905.1 Glandirana rugosa
AAGGTCGAACCTACACACTTTATATGGAGTCCCACTATCTGACACTCGCGTCTGTGTGTCTTATGACCGGCGGTTATGGAAATACGTCCTTTAACACTGAAAGATAAATCTATTGACAATACGGTAATCGATTTAAAACCTTTCCTTGTCTACAATTCATTTGGTAAGTTTTTTTGTTCAGATCTGTAAGGTAATAACCCACTAGAACCTATACATTATACGTACCAGACACATTCCTAATAATGATCTCAACTCGCTTGGAGACCTTCAAGCCCAAGACGACCAGGCCGGCTTGAAGCCCTGTTTCGGGCCCAGGCCCAGGCCTGCCTTGGGCTTGCTGTCCCCATTTTTTTGTAGGGCACTTGCCCTACCCTTACCCCCATTTTACTTCCCTTTGCAGCCCTCTAGGGCTTTCCAGGACTTTGTTACAGGCATTTTTGTGCCTAAAAGTTTGGGTCCCCATTGATTTTAATGGGGTTCGTTGTCCGTGCGATCGTTCGGGTTCCGTCCGGACCCGGACCCGGGCTTTGTCCCGAAGTTCGGCCGGACCAGCAGAACCCGAACTTCCAGAGGTTCGCTCAACTCTAGTAATAATCCTTACACAGACCATGCATATTACATATCCAAGATCACCCAATAATGGAATGTCTAGACTTGTTTTTTTGAATGGTTTACTTAACATCTGTTCCTTTCCAAAATTTAGCTAATGGCATAACAGTTATCTAAATAGAAAGTCACAATTTCCTGCATAAAGGTATTGGCGGCCAGTATTCTGTGTGTCTGCGCTCACAGTCTATCACCCTGAGGTATATTTCACACATCCAAGCTGGAAGTCAAGCCCCGACTGGCTGGAGACTATCCTAAAAAGGACACTAAGTGCTTCTTACACATTGACGTAAACCCATTGCTTTTCTTTTTTCTTTTAATTCTTTATTTTTAAAAGGTATAAAGGAACATAAAAAGGACATCAAATAAATACAAGTTTCAGGTACATTATATACGTATTCATAAGATTAAAAAACAAATATTTATACAAGGAAATATGATGGTATTTAGAGCAGAATCACTATTTCAAAAATAGTAGGCATAGGCTGAGTAGGTTGAAAATAAAATAGTTCAATACGTTTCCAGATCTGTATTTTAGGTTAGTCCCATATAATAAGCAGTAACTAGGAGTAGGACTGAATAGGAATGAGAAACAAACAACAGAAAGAAAAGGAATGAGAAACAAAAAAAAAAAAAAGAAAAATTAAAAAGTGTTTTCAGTGCGACTGGGCTCAGCCTGCCCTTTTAAGAGTGGAAATTTGGCATTTGCCATTCTTGTGAGTAGTATAGATTCTGAATTTATATGGGGCTGATCACCCTACCTGGGCTGGCAGACTGCTGGAGAAGCCCTTTTGAGTTAGTTCTCGTTTCTCTTTAATTTTTAGATTACGTTAAGCCTTAATAGGCCTGGCTGGTGGGTTGGCACCGGGGAGGGGATGGGGGGACCCTGGAGTGACCACTGGACCACAGTTTGTTCCCAATGGGGTGGTTCAGGGCCTACTCCCTGGCCTTGCGCTCTCTGCCCAGGCATCACTTCATGAGGCATTCGTTTTGTCTAATAGTAGACCAACAGTGTCGCCATATTATGCTACTAAGTAGGGTTTGATTAGTCCGCAATGGAAATGATTATTGCGACATATTCATATGTTCTTTATTTTTGAACCATTTCTGGTCAACCATCCTATTCGAAATTCTATTGTACCTGTCACCGTTAATTTGTACATTTAACTTAATAAAAATATTGGAAAATAAATTGACCCCAGGAGTGTGCTAGGGTGAATGGCACCTGAGGCAACAGGTTTTCCACATGGACACTCCAGTCACAGTTTCACCCCTTCCATGAGAGCCACTGTCTCAGCTTGCCTTCTGGTAGGAACACCCCTGATTAGTCCACCTTTCTATAAATACAACAATGGAACCACAAAGGCATTTCAATAATCCGAATCAGCAAAATCTCCAAGCGTCCAAAAGTTTGTTTATTACTACTATGAATCACAAGTTTAATTTGCACTGTGTTGTTTGATAGACGAGACCTATGGAGAAGAGACCTATCAAAAGACACCAAGGATTATTTATTAGGATTTTTGTCTCTAATAAAGTATATTCATATCAATTTTCAGATAAGCTCTTTTGCATTCCAATACTACTTCCTAAGGAAGAGAGTGGCGTTGAAGAGCCTGGTGAGCTGTTTTTTTTTTTTTTGTTTGTTTTTTCATTCCTCACCATGCAGCACTAATGTGCACCCTTAAAATGAATTGGCAGTGTATTTATTTTTTTTCTGTTCACTTACCTGATTTATGCCTCTATCTAATTTCACTTCCTCCTTTAGGGGCCGCGGCGCTGTACGTCATTTTCAGTTTTGCATTGGCTCCTGGGAGATCTTGGTCAGCTTGGCATGGCACTGCTCCTGTTTTGCCTATGGAAAATCTTGGTCAGCTTGGCATGGCTGTGCTATGCCAAGCTGACCAAGATTGCACCGCACATGCACGAGATCGGCAGGTGCATGCTGGGTAGCCAGCATGCACGGAACCCAGGAAGAAGGACACTGTGGCTTCAGCTGTCCACACTGTAGATGGCAGCGCTGTGCATGAACTACACAAAGTAAGAAAACGATGCTGCACAAATAGAAAACTGGGCATAGTTTACAGCATACCTTTGTCACATTGAGTCATGAGTATTCTAGGGGTATTGTTTATCTTAAAAGTCATATTTCGGCCGGAACTCTGCTTTAAGGAGCGATCTTGAAGCACCCATTTGTGTTACTACTACAAGTGTAGCTAGTGGACCACAAATTCACAACCTTTGTGAAGTGGATTTTTGTTTTATTATTTACTCATATCTAATGAATAAGTGTGTTATAAAGTATTGCTCTTACTTCAAAGAAGTCCATTAGTCTAATGTGACCCTTGGTGACAGCTGAAGTTATTTTGTTTCTTATAACTACAGACAACTGTGACACAGGAAAACTCTGGGACTATTGCTAATGTTCAGGTTTCATGTTCTGTTGTTTGTGTTTCCACGTTTCTAGCACTGCTAACAGCTCAAAGTGTTTGCAAAGTCATTTGGTTCACATAAAATAGTTTTTCAATCCTTTGTGATTATTGAGGAATATATTTAGATGAAAGTTTTTTGCGCTCAGAGTTCAGCTGTAAGGGCTGGTTCACACTGCTGTGATGCGGGAACTCTGCAAATCCACTGCGGGTTCCCGAATCGCATGTCTCCCGGCGGCAGTTCACATTGCCATATGCAAACTGTGGGGTGTGTTAATACAAAGCTAATGACACCTCCAAATCAGTTTGCAGATTGCACTGCGAACTACAAATGCGCACAGGAATCGGATGCATGGGTTTGAACACCCATGCAATCCGATTCTGCTGCGGACCAAATAAGGGTCCTGTGCGATTCTGGTCTCATGGCTGAAATCTCATTGCACAGAGATCACATGTGATTCACACTGCAGTACGGTGTTAATCACATCTGATCTTGCAGCGCGCAGCATTGTGAACTGGCCCTTAGTGAGGGTTAATTCTTAGGGAAAGGTCAAATGTTAAAGTGTCACTAAACCCAAGATCCTGCAGTCACTATATCTGGTCTCCCACAGTCCGATCAGATTATATCAGATGAACTGTTTTGATTGGCTCTCGAAAGCTCTGTACTAACGATCCGATAATCGTACGATCTCTTCAAAAGCGGTATTTATCGTCTGATTTTCGGATTGTGTGTACGGGCCATAAGGATGGATATTTATCAAATAAGTTGGATCTATTTGTAAAGTTAGGCTTATGTTTACCATACATGAAGAACCATACATTACTGTTTATTAAGTTTTGGACACACTGCCATCTGAGTCAAAGATACTGTATAGCACACACCTTTGGCATGGAGAACAACAGTTCCCTGTGCAAAGGATACATACTGATTGCAGGGCAGGAGAGTTATCTGACGCCTCTTTTTATCTGACAGCTTGGGCAACTTCCTTTCTATGACTGGGGCTGATTAACCAAAGGTCTCCCACAGTACACAGAACATGGAAATGCAATAGTTTTAGTAAATATAAACTGCTAAAGAACATGGAAATGCAATAGTTTTAGTAAATATAAACTGCTAAACACCTTTTCTCATCAGCAGTATATAGCAGTTTTGTGACTTCTATCAGCGTCTGGTTAAAGTTTGTAAGAAGAGTTTTTATTCTTCTCTGACTGTCCTAAAAGACTGCAGAACCCCTGACCCTCTGACTGGACAGTGCTGCTTGGCCCTGTGCTGATCATATGCACTCTCCCAAGAAAAAAAAAACTCTCTAGCAATACACACCAAAGTGAGCATGTGCAGCCTGTCCCCTGGCCTCTATAATATCCATGGATGAGTTGGAGACACTAGAATAAAGTGAGGATCAGAGGAGACAAGATTAAGCAGTCTTTTTACACGATGCTGAGGATTAACCCTTTAGTTTCCATAGTGAGTATAACAAGCATGCTATACTGCATATACAGACTGATTTTACTGAGCATCAAGAGAAAGGAAAGCCGCTCCAGGTGGGTGTGATGACTCCAAAGGCTGGGTGCACGTCAGGTCCGTGAACCGTAGCACATGAAATTCAAGAAGAAGGTAGACAGCACTCCAGCTAGATCGGAGAGATAATCCAATATATTTTATTTTTAAGACATACAAAAACATCTAAGAATGATCATGAAACATAAAAGGAACATGTCCACTGGCAAGTGGGTGGCAAGGCACAAGGAGATTAACGGAACTGATTCTACTGTTGTGGGTGTAGTAACACTTTAATTTTGACGGTTAGGCTTAGTGTTATGTGTTGGGGAAAGGGGCTATAAGTTGGGGTTTGTTTAAGGAGTTAGGTCAAGGGTTGAGGTAAGGGAAAGGTTAAATGCTAGGGTGCATTTTATTGTTAGGGATAATGTACTGTTGGGGACATTTAAGGGAGACAGGTTTATTCCTTTTCAGCAGGGAAAGCCTTGCCCAGAGAACTCTGTTGATCTCCCAGCACCAAAAAATAACCTACTGGGTAAATTCCACTTTCAAGGCCGTCAATAGAAATACTGCCTTAAAATTCCAAATTACATAAATACAGTACACGGAGTTTACTATTTTTCTATTCCTTTTCAGACCATCATGCAAAGTATTTTTTGCAGAAGATCCAATAAAGATTGTACGTGCAAAGGGACAGTACATGTTTGATGAAAAAGGAGCAAGATACCTCGACTGCATAAATAATGTGGCTCATGGTAAGTTCATCAATAAAATATGAGGAAGAGTAAGTCAATATACACATATGTATAATAGATCGTATAACACAAATGTAAGAGGTTCTTTGTATGTTCTTATTGGATCATTGTGGTTTTTGGCAAAGCATGCCTATGAATAATGTATTCTTTCCTTCCAGTTGGGCATAGTCATCCAGAGGTGACAAAGGCTGCAGTGAAGCAGATGGAGGTATTAAACACAAACTCTAGGTTCTTACATGACAACCTTGTCCAGTTTGCTGAACGTCTGACTGCTACCCTCCCTGAGAAGCTGTCAGTTTGCTACTTAGTTAATTCTGGGTATGTATATCTCTTTCTCATTGATTATGTACCATTAAATCATATATTTTTTTTAAATATATATTAAGGCTGTCAAAATAGAATCAAATTGAACTGTTTAAAAAAACATATTTAAAGTTGAACTTTAGTTATTCTTTTTTTGGGATGGAGCACCATTAGCTATGTATAACGTTGTATAAACAATTGAAAATGGTGCACTATTCCTGTGAAACAAATGAATCAATTAATAATACTAAAGTGACTAGTGCAATATTGTGATATCCACAGTATCCTTAATCTCAAAGGATTATCTCTACATCAATAAAAATTAATAAAAAAAAATAATTGTTCAATTGACTGGTGTGTGTGTTACTTGTAGTCCACCACATGGAAATCCAAGCTAACCAATTATAATAGGTGACAAAGGTGTCTTTCTGAACTATATTGAATGATGGTGATAAAAAATAAAGCAGTGATATCACTTTGAAATATACAAAAAATAAAATGGATGGTTCAGTTAAGTGGTGTGTGTATTACTTGTAGTCCACAACCTAAAAGTCCGTGCTAACAAGCTTAAAGAGGAAGTAAACCCAGCTTGGGTTTAGTTCCTCAATATAACCCTGTAAAGTAGATGCATAATGGGCTACTATGCATCGCAAAGTAGCCCATTATGTGCCACTTACCTGCAAACTAAGCCTGCGACATCCAGGGATGTCCCCGATGTCCATCTTCAGCCCCTCTTCCTTCCGGGGCAGCGACTCTGGCGCTGTGACTGGCCGGAATCGCGTGACGTCACTCCCACACATGCGCACAGGAGCCGCCAGTCACAGTACAGGGTCAGTGGAGAAACGGCACAGAGGCAGCTTCTTCACTGCGCATGTGCCGACATGACATTGGCACATGCAAAACACTGCATATCTCCTGAACCGTGCAGGATTGGTAGATATGCAGTAAACCTACAGGTAAGCCTTATTCTAGGCTTACCTGTAGGTTAAAGTGGTTGTCACAGGTTGACAACCACTTTAACTGGGTAATACAAGTATCCTCGTAAGCTGTCTAAAATCCTGTTGATGAAAAGATGTTACAAAGTATCACTTCAAGAAATCTTCTATATTGCTGGCAACAATGTTCCTTCTTGTAAAATTGGCTCCTTACCAAAAGTGATGGATCCCTATTACAGAGATCATACTCGATGTAATCCTAAATGTGGATGAGATTCTCCTGTCTCTGTGACACTCTTCCAAGGTGATCACTCCCACACAGATTCAGCCTGCTTGTGCTGCACTGATCATCAGTATGGATATCTCAGGTGTGCTTGGAAACTGCATCCGCTCAAGGTATAAATCAAACTCCAAATGTTTGGAAATAACATGTAGATAAGGGGAAAAAAAGCCTCATAGTGCAAAACCGCAAAGTAATTTAATTAAATGCTGTTAAAGGTTACACTTACATCAAGGCTAAAAAATTAAGCACGAGAGTTTAAATGTCTGGCGGCGATATCACTCGTCCTACCAGTGGTGTGGCGTTACCAAGATACTCTGATCCAACGCGTTTCCACACAGCTGTCATCTACTGGGCATGGAGGATTTTTTGTATATTTCAAAGTGATATTACTGCTTTATTTTTTATCACCATCATTCAATATAGTTCACAAAGATACCTTTGACACCTATTATAATTGGTTAGCTTGGATTTTTATGAGGTGCACTACAAGTAACACACAAACCAGTCACTTGAATAATTATTTTTTATTAATAATTTTTATTGATGTAGAGATAATCCTTTGCGATTTAGGGTACTGTGGATATCACAATATTACACTAGTCACTTTAGTATTATGAATGGATTCATTCGTTTCACAGGAATAGCGCACCATGTCTAATTGTTTTTCCCTTTAAACCTTATCCTGGTTTTTGAGTAGCATCTGTTCCATCAATTTAAACCAGCGCAGGGTTTTTGTATTTTATGTACAATGTTGTGTATCCCATTATCTGTAGGTGGCTGTTTCTGATATAAATCTTCCCTGAAGTGCTTTCTTCATAGATGCTGAATACTGCCCTGAGTAGCTATCTTTCAGCACTATGAAGGTTATCTGTAGCCGCTGCTACTAAGAAAAGTTGTGCCACTCGCCCGCCCCCTTCTGCTCTCTCTGCCATTCAAATTGCTCCTAATACTACTCTTACACAATGCACCACATTCTGTGAATGGGTGGTGGTCATATAACTGCATCTTCTCCATTCACAGAACACAGTGCATTGTGGGAGAATAGTAATAACAGCTATATGAATGACTGAAAGGGCAGAAGGAGGTGGGCAAGATGCGCAACTTTTCTCAGTAGTAGTGGCTGCTGTTAATCTTAATAGCACCAAAAGACAGCCATTCAGGACAACATCTGGTAGCTATAAAGGAGACACTGCAGGAAACATTTTTACCAGAAAAAGTTATCTGCAGATAATGAGATATATACAGTATCTCACAATGAGTGAGTACACCCCTGACATTTTTGTAAATATTTTATTCTATCTTTTCATGTGACAACACTGAAGAAATGACACTTTGCTACAATGTAAAGTAGTGAGTGTACAGCTTGTATAACAGTGTAAATTTGCTATCCCCTCAAAATAACTCAACACACAGCCATTAATGTCTAAACCGCTGGCAACAAAAGTGAGTACATGCCTAAGTGAAAATGAGCAAATTGGGAACAATTAGCCATTTTCCCTCCCTGGTGTCATGTGACACATTAGTGTTACAAGGTCTCAGGTGTGAATGGGGAGCAGGTGTGTTAAATTTGGTGTTATTGCTCTCACTCTCATACTGGTCACTGGAAGATCAACATGGCACCTCATGGCAAAGAACTCTCATAGGATCTGAAAAAAAGAATTACTGCTCTACATAAAGATGGCCTAGGCTATAAGAAGATTGTCAAGACCCTGAAACTGAGCTGCAGCATGGTGACCAAGACCATACAGCGGTTTAACAGGACAGGTTCCACTCAGAACTGGCCTCACCATTGTCAACCATAGAAGTTGAGTGCACATGCTCAGCGTCATATCCAGAGGTTATCTTTGGGGTAATAGACATATGAGTGCTGCCAGCATTGCTGCAGAGGTTGAAGGGGTGGGGGGTCAGCCTGTAAATGCTCAGACCATACGCTGCACACTGGATCAAATTGGTCTGCATGGCTGTCGTCCAAGAAGGAAGCCTCTTCTAAAGATGATTCACAAGACAAGCAGACTAAGGACATGGATTACTGGAACCATATCCTGTGGTCTGATGAGACCAAGATAAACTTATTTGGTTCAGGTGTTAAGTGTGTGTGTGGCGGCAACCAGGCGAGGAGTACAAAGACAAGTGTGTCTTGCCTACAGTCAAGTATGGTGGTGGAAGTGTCATGGTCTGGAGCTGCATGAGTGCTGATGGCACTGGGGAGATACAGTTCATTGAGGGAACCATGAATGCCACACGTACTGTGACATACTGAAGCCGAGCATGATCCCCTCCCTTCAGAGACTGGGCCGCAGGGCAGTATTCCAACATGATAACGACCCCAAACACACCTCCAAGATGTCCACTGCCATACTAAAGAAGATGAGGGTAAAGGTGATGGACTGGCCAAGCATGTCTCCAAACCTAAACCCTATTGAGCATCAGTGGGGCATCCTCAAACGGAAGGTGGAGGAGCACCAGGTCTCTAAAATCTACCAGCTCTATGATGTCATTATGGAGTGGAAGTGGACTCCAGTGGCAACCTGTGAAGCTCTGGTGAACTCCATGCTCAAGAGGGTTGAGGCAGTGCTGGAAAATAATAGTGCCCACACAAATGATTGACACTTTGGGCCCAATTTGGACATTTTCACTTAGGGGTGAACTCACTTTTGTTGCCAGTGGTTTAGACATTAATGGCTGTGTGTTGAGTTATTTTGAGGGGACAGCATATTTACACTGTTATACAAACTGTACACTCACTACTTTACATTGTAGCAAAGTGTCATTTCTTCAGTGTTGTCACATGAAAAGATAGAATAAAATATTTACAAAAATGTGAGGGGTGTACTCACTTTTGTGAGATAACATATATATGCTATTACCACACATAACTAATGTGTTTTGTACTCTATCACTGAAAAAAAACTAAACTCTAGCTTTAATGTAGTTTAATAATACTTGATCCTGGCTATATATTAGATGGTAAGCTCTGTAAAGCACAGTTGTCATGCCTTCATCTTTATCATTTTCAAGATGGTACTAACAATGTAAATCATAAATATATTTCCTGTTGTAAAGCTCTGCAGTGTCATGTAGAAAATGCTAATACCTCTGCTCATGTTGCTACTCATTATAACTACTACAACTATTGGTACCAATACAAACACATCTTTAATAGGTGGTTTAAAATAATTACAGGTCTCAAGAATCCATTAGCAACTATTTATATATAAAGAACAATGATGTGCTCTAACCCACATACAGCATTTAGCTTACCATAATGAAGGATCACTGATGACCAGTTGCTATGGGTTCATGTACTTTACTATTTTACCTATGTATGGTATGCCTGTAAAATGAGGCAGGACAAACATGGCACAAACAGTCAAAATTCTAAGCAGTAACCATGATATATGAGTTATAGGAAAAGTTAAAGCGGTAGTAAACCCATCAATTTAACAGTTTAAAAACCAGTTCCATTTCCGGCACGTGCCGGAAATGTAACACTCCTATTGGTTGTGCTCTAAACCAAACTGTCAAACCATCCAATGGCTGGTGTCATAGCTGATCACATGTGTAGCATCATGGCAGTTGTAGATTAAACAGAGGCCAAGATGGCAGCTTCCTTGGCTGAAAATGATAGGAGGGTTTACTACCACTTTAAATACAAAGGCAAAGGCTCTCTCTTCATGCTAGAAAAAGCAAGGACTTTTTGTAAAGTTTACTGGCTATGACTGAAAAGTCTCTCAACATGCACTTTGCACTTCCAGAAATCCGTATGTAACAAACAGCAGTGAGAAATGTAACAAAAATATTTAAGGCTTCATTTACACTGGCAATGATATACATGCATTTATATGTTTTTATAGGACATTTCTAAACATATATACTTTAAGTGCATGTAATGATTTTAAATTGTATAATTCACACTGTCTGGGAAATTCGATAAATCCCTACTGACACTTTTCTGGCACTATGGCCCTTTAAAATGGCACACTTCCGATTCAAAATCCCTGCCGTCTCTTTCATTAACTTTAAAATCGAGGGTTTTTTTTAATCAAGTTACTGCCTGCACTGGCAATTGTCACATGGAATTCCATAGTGTTTTCAACGCTTTTTATGAATTCCCCTGTGCGTGTCTACCTGTGTTTAAGTTTGCTCAGTTTAGCTATGTTTAGAGAAGAAAGAATTCTGTGCATCCAAGGGGCAGATTAGATACTCTGAGCATGTAAATGCAAGTTCATTTAAAAGGAGGTGTATATAAATGCATGTACATTTAAACACAGGAGAAAGTGATCTGGGAAGCATAAAATGTATACTTTCCAGATCATTTAAATAAACGTAATGCAGGAGGCTAGTTTGAATGTAGCCTAAAACTGCAACTTGCCAGCTGCTATCCAGGTAATAAATGGGCTAGGCTTTTTAATGAACTACATATACCACTACAAACACCAGTGGTCAAATAGTAGACTGCTGGTCTATATATATTAAGCAGTTCTGGACCGTCCACTGCATATATACTGCGGCAAGGCGGCCCGGCTGAGCAAAACCACGAACCTGTACGTAGCTTAGGGGATGCGCACGCGCCGCCGGATTGCCCCTCCTGCTGTGATCCAGACGGAGCCAACCAGTGGGTCCGGCGACCGCCGCGGCCTGCCGACCATTCTCTGCAGAGACAGATAAGCCGCCTGCCTATGTAAACAAAGCAAACAGCTGATCTGTCAGGGAGAAACAGAGAGATCTCGTGTTTTAGCTAAGCTGAAACACAATCTCTCTTTTTCTCAAATGTGACACTCCCCCCCCCCCACACACAGTTAGAAAGCACCTCCCTAGGACACATTTAACCCCTTGATCGCACCAGGTGTTAACCCCTGCCAGTGTCATTTTTATAGTAATCAGTGTATTTTTTTAGCACTGATTACTGTATTGGTGTCACTGGTCCCCAAAAAGTGTCACTAAGTGTCAGATTTGTCCGCCGCAATGTCGCAATCCTGCTAAAAATTGCTGATCGCCGCCATTACTAGTGAAATCAATAAAATAAATAAAACGTC
>BLSH010316628.1:2010275-2041307 GCA_018402905.1 Glandirana rugosa
ACGTAAACCTTAGACAACGACAGTTGAAAGTTACTCTAGGTTTCTCGACAGTGATAGTCATTTCGTTCGGTAGTAATCCAACTTTTTTGTTTTGTTTGGGTAGTCTCTCTATGGTTTTTGTAATCCACACCGGTTTAGTTGACAAACCTTGTAGGAATTTTTCTTTCTTGCGTTACCACTCGAGTCGTTGTGGTTTTCTGGGTCTTCTGGTGCCTTTTGTTGACACCACCTACTGACTTCTTAAGAAAGGGACCACTTCTTTTGAGGGAAGTGTTGTCAACCGGTCTAGTTCTTGTGAGAGGTCCTCCATCCACATACACACAGTTTCAGTTGTTAGTTCTCTTCTGAAGTGGTCTCACTTATGTCTCCCAAGTGGTGTTCTACATTTGGTAACCACTCGGAGTTTTTGTCCTTCCGGTCTAATCCTGGCCAACTGTTGTGAAGGGAGTTTTCTTCACCAGGGAAAGAATTCTTCAGTCATCCACCACAGTTGTTTTCCGTGGTCTTCTGGGTCTTTTGGTGTTGCTGAGCTCACCATTGCGTTCTTTCTTTTTAAGGATGTTCCAAACAGTTGATTTGGCCACACCTAATGTTTTTGGTATCTCTCTGATGGGTTTGTTTTGTTTTTTCAACCTAATGATGGCTTGCTTTACTGATAGTGACAGCTCTTTGGATCTCATTGAAAGTTGACAGCAACAGATTCCAAATGCAAATAGCACCTTTGAAATGAACTCTGGACCTTTTATTTGCTCCTTGTAAATGAGCTGAGGGAATAACACACATCTGGCCATGGAACAGCTGAGCAGCCAATTGTCCCATTACTTTTGGTCCCTTAAAAAGTGGGAGGCACATATACAAACTGTTGTAATTTCTACACCGTTCACCTGATTTGGATGTAAATACCCTCAAATTAAAGTTGAAAGTCTGCAGTTAAAGCACACCTTGTTCGTTTCATTTCAAATCCATTGTGGTGGTGTATAGAGCCAAAAAGATTAGAATTGTGTGGATGTCCCAATTTTTATGGACCTGACTATATATATATATATATATATATATATATATATATATATACACACACACTATACTGTATATATGTCAATTAAAATTCTGAGTGGCCCAGAACTAACAGATTTCCTTATATATCAATA
Organism: Glandirana rugosa; assembly: GCA_018402905.1. NCBI lineage: Eukaryota > Metazoa > Chordata > Amphibia > Anura > Ranidae > Glandirana > Glandirana rugosa. The sequence continues at coordinate 2,011,424 of BLSH010316628.1, forward strand.
ACACAGTGATCAAATTGAATTTGCATTTCAGTGGTCTAACTACAGTAATCTGAATCCTAATGGGTTGCTGTAACATACTGCACTTCAATTATTATTTAATTATCTTGTTACCATTTAAAGGAAACGTATAGCCAAAGTTTTTTTGGCCATACATGTCCTATGAATCACAGGAGTGCAGTTCGTTCTGCACTCATGTGACCCCTTTTCAGCTGACAGCTGATGCCACAGAGCCTTTCAGTGATCTACTGAGAGCCTGAGGCAGCTCCCCTCGCCCGCTCCACAGTCCAGCGCTTCAGTGAGCACTGAAGGGGCAGAGCAGAGAGCTGGTAACTGAAAGTCACAGCTCTTTGCTCAGAGCGGAGGGGGAGAACTGAGAGAGCAGCAGCGTTTGATCACTCAGTTCTCACTGCAGAGCAGGCGGGGGACAGATGCAGCATTGGATTGATGCTGCATCCACCTAGATGAGTACAGTAAAACCTTGGATTGCGAGCATAATTCGTTCCGGAAACATGCTTGTAATCCAAAGCACTCGTATATCAAAGCGAATTTCCCCATAAGAAACAATGGAAACTCAGATGATTTGTTCCACAACCATTTATTCAGAAGTCCATATAAAAAGATTATAGCAATGTGATATGTTGTGTAACCATACAATGTCCACCCACAAATGGCAGCCTCCACAAGGGGATTAAAGTAAAATCCAGCAGGAACTACAGAGTATAAAAAAGAAGAAAGCCGCTTCTAAGTGTAGCAATATGGTTATATTTCATGAAGGTACAACATTTAGAAACTCACATTGTTGATGATTAAAAGAGGCACATTTAAGTATGCAGGCTTCTGGGGTAAAGCTGTCCACATAGACCATCCTTTGCACCGCCAGGTCTCACCACTGTCAGTCTGCAATCGTGACCCGGAAGACTACCCTGCAGTAAAGCGATCTGAAAGCGAGGCTTGAAGCGCTCATGGAGAGCAGCGTGGAAGGGATGACATTGATGGTGGTGCGGAAGACGGTCTATGTGGACAGCTTTACCCAGGATGCCTGTTGTACCTTCATTATATGTAACCATATTGCTACACTTAGAGGCACCTCTCTTCTCTTTTATACTCTGTTGTGACGTAATGCTACTCTTATATCAAGACATTGCTTGTATATCAAGTCAAAATGTATTTTAAAAATGTTGCTTGTCTTGCAAAAAGCTCTCAAACCAAGTTACTCTCAAACCAAGGTTTTACTGTATAATGTTTTTGTTTTTTAAAAGCCATACTTCTCTTTTAAAATATATGTATAGCCAAACTTTTTGTTTTGTTTTAGGGAGTAGTTAGAACCTCCTTAAGGTCTTTACGGCTGTCTGGGATTCTACTGTGGAGATTTTTCCCTTACGTTCTCTCCTTGTGACAACATTTACAAGGACAGGGAATAAGGAAAACAGGGATGTAGACAGCAAAGCACTTTTTAGTAGGAAGGCTATAATCCCTGCCAGCTGTCTAATGCTCCATGTTTCCATTGCAGATTTCTCAATGTATGTCTGGTGATAATAATGTCACTGGAACAGGAAGTGATGGGATATCTCCCAATGGGGCTGTACACCATAAAACTTCTGTATACGTTTTAACGTCTGTCCCTTCCCCACTTGAAGTGTTTCTAAAGCCTTAAAGTGGAAGTTAACCCTCGTACTAAAATCTCAAAATCTACAAGCATCCACAATCTAAGACTAGCCTATCTAGCCCTGTAAAGAAGAAATCGCTATACATACCTTTTCTGAAGCCAATCCGGTCCGGTCTCCAGTAGCGGAAGCTCTGTGCAGGACAGCTGGGAAATGAGTGGGAAGCGACGTCACCCATAGACTTATTATGGGGCTTCCGTTGTCGGCTGCCTACTCTGCCCCCGCCTCCACAGAGAAGCTGCCGCTGACAGCTAAACGTGGGACCGGACTGGAGTGGCTTCAGAAAAGATATGTATAGTGATTTCTTCTTTACAGGGCTGGATAGGTTAGTGTTAGATTTTTGGATGCCAGTAGATTTAGAGATTTTAGTATTAGAGTAAACTTCTAATTGAAGGTTTTTTACCTTAATGCATTGTATGCATTAAGGTAGAAAAATCTACTGTGCTGCAGGATCCCCCCCAGCCTTATATTTACCTGAGCCCGATCCCGGTGTGCACGAGAGCAGCGGCTCTTGCCGCTGTCTCCCTCCTCACTGGGCAGATTGATCAAATGCTGTGACGAGGGAGCCGGGGGCTCGAGAGCGTGCACGCACGAGTGCCCCCATAGAAAGCGGATTTTTCTGGAGACACTCACCAAAGAGGAGGAGCCTGGAGTGCTTTTGGTGGACCCAAGAAGCAGATGATCAGGGCTGCTCTGTGCAAACCCATTTCACAGAGAAGGTATGATATGTTTAATATTTGAATATAAAAAAATGAAATTAAGCTTAAGGCCTCATACACACGGACGTTTTTTGACGCCGGCATTTTCTGGCATTTTTTAAAGCTCTCCATGTTAGTCAATGGCCCCATAAAAACGTCGGCGTTTTTGAGCTATAGATGGCGTCGGCGTTAGTGAGCAGAAAGTAGAACCCATGGCCATCGCGTTCTGAGGCTGTAACGTTTTGACGTTTTTTGACGCCGACGCCACAAAACGCCAATAGACGCCAACAAACGCCACCTAATATTGTACCGGCGTTTTCCAGCGTTTTTTGACGCCGACGTTTTTAGGTTGAAAAATAGCAGAGGGATGATTTTTTTTAAAAAACGCCTATTGACGCCGACGCTCACTAACGCTCAAAAACGCCGATGCATAACGCCGAAAAATGTTGACTTTTTTTCCTTGACGTCGGGCCCGACGTTTTGTTTATTTTTTTAGATACGCCCGTGTGTATGAGGCCTTAATGTTACTTTAAAGCGGAACTTCACCCTAAGGGAAGTTCTGTTTTATGCCCTCCTCCTCTTCTATTTTTGGCACTTTTTTTAAAGGGGGGGGATACCTGGTTCTGAAAGGTACCCACTCGCACTTTTGGTCTGATCACCACGGCGATCCACCGGAAGTTCTCCTCCCTATCCCACATCTTCTGGGACACATCACAGTTCCCAAAAGGCTGCAGGTCCATTCACAAAGTGCAGCACAGCTTACACATGAACAGTGGGCAACCAGCTGTGAAGCCACAAGGAATCACAGCCTGCTGCCCATAGTAAACTTGCCAGGGATCCGACGACCTGCGACGAACCGGTTCGGGTGAGGACGGTGCTGGACCCCTGAACAGGTGAGCTTTCTTTTAATTACAAGTCAGCAGCTACGGTATTTGTAAACTATTTGACTGAGCCTAGGTTTCTACTATTGCGACCTGTAAGTCGCGCGTTTTTGCCGATATTTTTGCTGCAATTTTGATGCGACCTGAAGCAATGCCTGTGTATTCTTGAGGTCTATGGACCTCAAGAAACATCAAAGTGGGACCAAAGTAGTGCAGGGACTACTTTGAAGCCGCACAGATATGAACGGTACTCATTAAAAATCATGGGGTACGACTTGTCATGCGACTTGGCAGTCCCAATTCGCATGACAAGTCGCACTAGTGGAAATGCAGCCTGAATGTTAAAGGTTTCATTACAATTCACTCCTTCCTTTGACACTTTTGTTCATGAAATAGAACATGTGGTACGAAGGCATTTATTGATCCTGATCCTGATTTTTCAGGTACTCAGTAGTTAAAGCGACAATGAAAGGTTTGGACAAAAGGTTGAAAAAATAATGCTGGCATAAAACAATTTTTTCAGTCCTTAATCTATTTTGCAATATATTTTTCAAATATAAAGCAAGACCTTTGTGTTATAGAGAAGTCTGAGATGTTGCATATATTTTTTACTTTTTAAATTACTTTGTCATTGCTGAAATGTATCATTAGGAAACCACAGTTTGGCCTGACCCTGCAACATAACATGTACTTTTTACGTACGGTTATCTGACCCAGTATCACTTTGGTTACAACCTTTTAAAGTGTATCTTAAAATAATGATTTTTTTTTTTGTTTTTTTCATAGAGTATATAAGGGTCAGATCCTCTATCAGGTTCTTATTGCATATGTCTCCCCCATGAAACACACTCTGTAAGTGGTCTGGTGACCATTTGAGTCACCCGAACAGGAGTAGAGGAACAATCCTCAAATGTGGATACTTTTAATGGCAACTGTCTAAGGCCGACTATAGACCGAGTGAATTTCTTTCTTGCAACCATAGGTTGCAGAAAATAAATTAGCTTGATTCCCCCATCAACACAGACAGTGTTGATGTGGAAATCCCTCCGGCCAGGCCAATGTCTTCTCCCAGTGATTACTACTGTTGACTATTGACAGTGATTATTGTTAGCGGTTATAGCAGCCGCTAGCGATATTCGCAGCTAAAACCCGGCACGCTGGTTGATCGATTAACTTGGTACATTCAGCCTATCTATACACGGTTCAAATCTTGGCCAGTTCAGAGTCAAACCGTGTCTGGCCTGCCTAAGAGAGAATTTTTCTAACTTTGGAGAGATTTTATCTTCCTTCCTGTTGTGTTTCTGGGACAATAAGTGAAGGAAAGTCTACCCAGTGGGGCACAGATAGCATCAACTTTAAGGCTTCATGCACACAGAATGTTAAAATAACGTCCTAAAAATGTCAGTAGGTTATCAGTTATTTTTCAGCTTTTATTAGCGTTATGTTACTGACGTATTAGCACGTTTTTTTCATGTTTTTAAAGGGCCAGCGTTTTTTTTTTTTCTTCTCAATTGATCTAAAACGTCAAGTTTTTGAGCGTTTTTACAGCTGAAAAAACGTCTCTCAGAACCCAGTAGTTTTAGGTTTTTTTTTACAGCTCAAAAACGCCCCAGACAAAAACAGTTGATGCCTATGGGTGCATGAACACATAAGATAACATGATGGAGAGTTTATTGACTGTAGAGAAAAACGTCTGCAGCTGAAAACAGCAGCTGTAAAAACGTCCAAAAACGTCCTGTGTGCATGAGGCCTAAGGAATACCATAATCCAAAACAAAAAATAGTTAAAAAAGCTAAAAAAGTTGTCGGTTGAGATACATTTTAGAACTCACTTTCTATGAAATATCAGCTTTCTATCATTTCTTTGAATGTTCGATTGTTTTATTCTTCTTCTGTTTCAGGTACATACACAAGGCAGGTGGTGTTTTCATAGCAGATGAAGTGCAGGTTGGATTTGGCCGGGTAGGAAAACACTTCTGGAGTTTCCAACTGCAAGGTGAAGATTTTGTGCCAGACATTGTAACCATGGGAAAACCTATCGGCAATGGACATCCCTTGTCTTGTGTTGTCACAACCAGGGAAATTGCAGAAGCCTTTGGAGCTACTGGACTGGAGTATTTTAACACAGTAAGAGCCGTTAAGTTAATTACAAATATATTCACAGTTATACATGACTACATGACATCACCGTTTGTGTTTGGCCAATCAAATAGCATCTCTGCTCTAAACCATCAGAATGGAATATCTTAAAAAGCAGTAGTAGTAATATTAATCAATATTAATAATTCTAGAATGTGCTAGCCCAAATCCATACACTTGCCTACTGTCCTTGATTTCCAAAGACATTCTCAGGTTTTTAAACACGTCCCTGGGAAATGTTGTCCCAGAAAATATTCCTAATTGTCAGCACTAACTGTACCATTAAATGTTTTTTTTGCATTGTTAAAAGCAATTCTTATCCTCCATCAATGTTAATCTGGGCTGTTTAAGTTAATATACAGTATACTGCTAAGTGGTTTGCAAACTACAACAAATCCTTTAAGTGTTCATTGTAATGAATAGCTGGATAGCCTGAAATCTAACTTTTCACGTTCATCTAAGACTACTTAGGGCACGACAGATTTAGATATATACTAATCATCACAGTAGAGCTAAACTGTGGAAAAATGTAAGTGAATTATAATTTATAATCCAGTGGTCTATCATTTTCCTATTGAGTACAGGGTTTTTCCTACTAAAATGCTGGTTTATGATAAACAGATTGCATACTTAGATATCCACAATATCTTAGGGTAGATTTAGACATGCTAAATCTCCCTTGCCTCTGAAGCCTGATCCGCAATCCAGAGGCTACTGACTGGCGGTGACCCAACACAACCGCGTACATTTGTGGCACTCCGCCATTTTCCTGAAAAGTGTAGCATTCGTTGGGCTTGCGCCCGCTGATCACTTCATGTCAGGTGAACTTTGCTGTGGGCGTGAAGCAAAGCATCACAGCCACAGCATGTAAACACCCCTACAATATTGCTATAATAAAATTTACCAGCACAAAGGAAATCCACTCCAGGTTAATTTAGAAAAACCCCAAATGGCTATAAAGCTACTTTCACATTGGGGCCGCCCGAGCGTTAGTAGTAAAGCGCCGCTAGTTTTAGCGGCACTTTAGTGGAGCTTTTCGGATGCTAGCAAGAAGGGGTTAAAAAGCGGTTAAAAGCGCCCGTGTTGCAGAACTTTCAAATCGCTTTTCAGGCACTTCGGAAGCGCTGCCCATTCATTACAAAGGGCAGGGGCAGTTTAGGAGCGCTGTATACAGCGCTCCCAAATCGCACCAAAGATGCCGCTTGCACAACTTATTTTCCCGTCCGGCAAGCGGACCACCCCAGTGTGAAAGCACTCAGGCTTTCACACTGGGGTGGCAGGAGAGGCAGTTTTCAGGCGCTTTACAGACGTTATTTTTAGCGCTAAAAACTGCCTCCGTGTGAAAGGGGTATAATACAGCAAATAGTGCAGCGCTAGTAGTAATCTATGATAGATAATTCATCACAATAAATTCATTTTAGATTTATTTTTTATGATGAAGTTATTGTGATGAATTATTTATGATAGATTACTACTAGCGCTGCACTATTTGTTGTATTATAGCCCTACAATATTGTTTAAGGAATACTGCTCTATTGGAAGCTGCTAGCACCGCAATTGACATAAACTGTGCAAAATCCTTAAATATATAAACAAGTGCTGCACTAAAAAAGAATACAAAAAAATAGCACACAACCAGTGCAACATATAAGCCAAGGTGTATCCAAAAAGTAGTGTCAATTGACTCCACTGGTAAATTATAGAAGCCAATGGCTATACAATTGGCATATACTGTGCAAATAAATCATAAAATAAAAAAATCAATACATGAACCAATCACATAAAAAATATATTGCAAATGTAAAGAGCAAAGTGCAGCCCAAAGTGTATTCAAAAGAAGCGTCCAAAACGTAAAACATAAAATTTCACTGTGTCATACATGTGACTTCAGATTAGTAGTCCCAATAAATGTCGATGCATCACGTCCACCACCAAGGAAAGTGTAAACACGCTTACCAGAGATTATGGACTCAAAAACCTATTAGGCAGAGAGTCAAACAAGCCAGTGTGATGATAAATGACTTGGGAAATCTTGCATCCACCAAGGCATAGGGCAGGTCACACACTCCCATTGAAACTTGATGTGAAGAAGCTTAGTTTATACAGTTCATACTCCCATTCAATGGATCCATGTAAAAATGCATTGAATACCCACACATAGTGTAAATGTACAATTTATTAAAAAGGGGTTAAAAACACTTACATAAATGTAGAAAAACAGTGCTGTAAATAAGAATAAGCTCACAGAATTTGATCCTCAAACGCAATAACCTGGATAGGGGCTCGACCAGACGCTTTCATCAAAAACGGACATCATCTGTGCCCAGATTTTAACCCCTTTTTAATAAATTGTGCATTACAGATTTACACTATGTGTGGATATTCAAACCACCTTGTGTGGGCATTCATCTTGGCTTATATGTTGTTCTTTTATTGCATTTTAAAGTGGGGGGGGGGGTGATTGCAGTTGGAGGCCAGCAAAAATATGCATTTGAGATGCCTTTTTAATGCCCCCCCAACTGTAAGTCTAAGCAAAGCCTTTTAGCGCTTATGTTTTACCTACCCATTGATGCTATCACAGTTTGCTAATAATGGCAGACTGCAAGGACCCTTTCAAATGGGCGGTTTGCCAGCACGAATCTGAAATTCTTGCTGGCGGAATAACTATTCCCATCCACAGAATGTGTGCAAATAGCTGCAGCCAGATTGGCGCCTTGTATAACGATCAGCATCTGCATGAAAGCGTTCATCAGAAAGGTTACATGTGATTAGAGACTCTAACTGCCACTGAACACTGACAGTTTGCATCCAGGGATGGCTTTTCTGGCTGCAGCTAATCTTTCAGTTTGTATGCAGCCATAGCACGCAGCAGCTTGAGTACTGCAATACAACTGACTGGCTCCTTATGCTGTTTCACCCTCTTGTGATCTCAGCGCTACTGTACAGTGATTACAAGACACGGATACCAAGTCAAACTGAACTACTTAAGCCAGCCATAGACAGATCGAAATTTTGATCTGTCTATGGACAGGCTGGTTGTACTGAAGACGATTCATCCATCGTCTTCAGTACAACCAGCCTGCTGGGATTTTTTCTCCCGATCATTGCCGGCAGCTATATTGTATTCTGAAGGTGGGGAAGGCTCCCCATGCTCTCCACTGGCAGAACACAATAGCACTATGGGAAGGATTCCCCCCGTGTTGATGGGGAAATTGTGAAATTTTATTTCCTTCAACCTATGGTTGAAGGAAAGAAAGTTGCATAATGTATAGCCAGCCTAAAGCCCCATACATACAGTGCGACGGTCGTATGCAAACGGTCATACGACCACTTGTTGTACGATCATCCGACCATTAGTACGCGCGATTAGAACAGCCGACATACGACGGTCAAACAACAGAAGTTGGATGAGCAAACTAGAAAACTTGGTTGTACCAAGCGGTTGTATGACCGTTGTATTGTGTGTACAGAGAAGTTCGTCCAACAAGTTGTACTGTGCAAAACACGCATGCTCAGAAGTCAGGAACGCCCGGAAGTATCCGTTTGTGTAAACCTACGTTCCTAATTGACAAATTACAGGCACCTGAACTTCCTCTTTATACGCTCGTAGCATGTCACTACGTTCGGCTTGGTTGTACGATCGCTTAGTGCATGTCAGTATGCGAGATACATCAGTCAACATACGATTTGGGCCGTTCGGTCGTACGACCGTCGCACCGTGTGTACAAGGCTTTACTCTGCACTGAAAAAAGAGCTGGTTGGAAGCTGAACTCCAGGAAAACAAAAAGTCCTTCCTTGCAGTGGGGCTGCGCCCACACATCAATGGTTAACTGCTCATTTATGTCAAGGGGAACTAGTTACAGCAGTCTTACCTACCTACCTGATCATCCGCTCCTGCAGGCTCCTCCATGTTGCTAGGACAGGTCAATTAGAGACTAAAGGAGTAAAACACTTGTATTTATTGAAATTGTAAAAAAATGAAATACATTATCCATTGCCTGTTTGGGGAGACATACACCCAGTGAAAAACGGGAACAATACCCACCCATCCCTAATATTAAAACCAATATACAACACTCCTTACAATTTCAATAAATGCAAGTGTTTTACTGACCTGTCCCAATAACCTCTATTCTGCAGCTGTGAGGACAATCTGTTCCTCATCAGCAGTGTTTTTTGTGGTTTTTATGCTAGATATGGACGTCCACAGACGGGAGAGAAACTGTGAGGTACTATCTATTCAATTGTATGGCCCCTTTTTTTTTCATATTTTTTCCTCCATGTTGCTATATTGGTCCCTGCAACCTCTTCTCCCTTGCGCTGCAGTGGCCTAAGGTCTTCTGATGTCATCAAAACTGATGCATGGCCCTGAACTGGACATGAGGAAACCAAAGGTCAGTCCACTGCTAGAGCATGGGGGAGCACCGTATGCCAGGAGAGCAGAGGATCTAGTAAGCAAAAGTGCTTTTCCCGTCCCCTAGACAGAATTGAGCAGCTTACCCTTGCAGTTCAGGGGCAGGGATGATGTTTAGTTTTCTTGCAACATTTATATTTGGAGTTCAGCTTCAACATAAACCTACCATGAAAGAAATAGGGAGGCTGCATGCTGAAAATGGTAGTTGTCTAATTGTTATGCTGGCCCTCTGATCTAGAAAAGTCCAGGGTTTTTATCTGCATACTTGGTCCAGGTCAGTGGTGAAGCCAGAGGATCAGCTTAAAAGACAGGAAAGTCCTGTTTTCATAAGCAGATCAGCAACCGCCGCCTCCAAGTTTCTCTCCTGAGTTTTCCTATATAAACCAACATCTGCAGAACAGCAGGGCTGCGTTTTACAGCGGTCTCTTTTTCACAGAACTGCACATGTCACCTCCAAGAAAATTTGGGATGGAAAATATGATGAGGGGAACAGCTGACTCAAGGCCAAGCACATAAAAACAAAATTCAAGCACCAGAACTCACTAGAGAGCTTTGCAGCTGGTTACTTTAGCAATCTTTTTTTTTTTTTTATCTAAGCAAAGCTTTGCATTTGAGAACAGTATAATTAAGCGCTCTGACCATGACTAATGTCTTTCTATGCAGTTTGGAGGAAATCCAGTTTCTTGTGCCATTGGTTTGGCAGTACTGGATGTTATTGAAAAGGAGGATCTGCGAGGAAATGCTACCAGAGTTGGCAACTATCTGATGGAATTGCTGGAGGAGCAGAAAGAAAAGCATCAGCTGATAGGAGAGATCAGGTGACTGAGCCCTGGGGAAACACAACTCATTTAGACGTGTGTATAGTTTCCAAGGACACTCGAGGAAAAACAGCTATGCTGTTAATACCGTTTACCTATAATTTACTATAAGTAAGGCCGGGTGTAGCTTACATGAATGAGTAAAATACTATAAAGACACGTTGACTCTGAATTGTGAGGAACAGTTTATTTGGACTTCTTTGTACACACAAAGTACACATGAAGGTCTTGTTCACAGGAGTGGACACAGAGTGGGAAAATCAGCTGGTCCAGCTACATTTTTCTACCTTCTGACCATGCAACTGAAGGAAGGCATGCAGCCAGTCAGGGCTGTACAAAAAATGAAGCAACTTCTGGCAGACAGCACCAACGCAGAACGTGACCCTTAAAGTGAATGGGGCTGCACCACAACGCGCATTCATGCAATTTTGTCACAGTAGTGCAGCATTTTGTGAGTTCAAACTGGTGGAAAGAGATGACATATCGCCACCTCACCACCTGTTAAATGTCCTCTGAAAATGGATCCACTACAGATCCTTAAAGTGGTTGTAAAGGCTTCAGTTTTTTTATCTTATAGTAGAACTATAAGCATTTTGGATAGAGCAAGAAATGGTTATAACCCAGGCCAGATTTTTTATTTTCCCCATCCGTGTCCCATTGCAAAGATTTCCCTTCATTTCCTGTTCCATAGCCAAACAGGAAGTTGGAGGAAATACCTGCAAATTAAGGGAATCCTCCCCGGTCACCAGAATTAGTGTCCCCATTGGAGGATTTCCCCTCTATTACTTTTCTGGGGACATCCCAAAAATTTGGATTTTCTTCTACCTTCACTTTCAATAATGGTAACAAGGACAAATAGAGAGGGTGAATTTCTTTAATGGGGGAACAGACAGCCATAGAAACCTAATGGGTGTTCTAAACCATCTTTACATTATCTAAAACTACAAAAAAAAAGTTTCTCCTTTAGTTATACTTTAATCGTACCTCCCAACTTCTTGAGATGAGAATGAGGGACACCTATTAGCAAAAGTATGTAGGCATAGAATACACCCCCTGCCCCTTAAAAGAAAATTCTCAAAAAAACGATTAGTTAAACCCACAAGTGTTTTTTACCCATACTATTCCGTCTGCCTTTTGGAATTTACAATTGCAGCAATTTAGAAATTGGATGAAAGGTTTAGCACTGGGAAACACTTTTTGAAAGATAAAAAGTGAATTTTATATACAACTATATAGATCAGACAAAATCGAGGAACAAATGAGGAGGAAAGAGGGATTTTGTTCCAAATCAGACACAGTCACTCGAAATCAGGGATAGTTGGGAGCTATGCTTTAATGCATTCTATGCATTAAGGTCAATAAAAACCTTCTGTTGCAAAGGACATCTCCCTTATACTTAGCTGAGCTCATTCTTAATCCAGCGTTGTGCACAAGAGCAGTGCCTCTCTCCCTCCTCATTGGGCAAATTGATAGCCATTGGCTCCTGCTGCTGTCAATCAAATCCTATGACAAGGGAGTGGGGAGGAGCCCCGCTGTCTGTGTCTACAAATGCAGACAGCGAGGCTTGGGAGTGTACCCGCATGAGTGCCCCTATAGAAAAAAAGGAGGAGCCAGGAGCACCAGCGGGGGACCCCAGAAGTAGAAGATTGGGGCTGCTCTGCACAAAACCATTGCACAGAGCAGGTAAGTGTGACATGTTTATTATTTTAATTAGAAACTAGATTAGAAAATTAGAAAAATAAAGGAGGCTTTATTATCACTTAAACACTGGTTAAAAAATATATTTTATTCAAGTAATGTATTCCTATATGAAAAAGTACCTTCTATTGCTCCCAGCCTTCTTCAAAACTCCAAATTCCTTTTTTTTTTTTTTTTGCTACTGTAATCCATCTTTCTGTTAGGGGATGGCTACAGTCATCTTCTTTGGTCTTCCTGTATGTAAGAATCTAGCCAACCTCTCTTTCTTGCTAGTTTCTGAGATAAACTAGGGTCTCTTATTATTATTATTGTAATACAGGATTTATATAGCGCCAACAGTTTGCGCAACGCTTTACAACATGAGGGCAGACTGTACAGTTACAATACAATTCAATACAGGAGGAATCGGAGGGCCCTGCTAGTTAGAGCAGCCTTTTTCAACCAGGGTGCCCAGGCACCCTGGGGTGCCTTGAGGTTTCTTCAGGGGTGCCTTAGCAAAATGCCTAAAAATTGATCAAAAATTGTATACAAGCCAGCAGGTGGATCAAGCCTGCCTTTTAGTTACACAAAGCCATGGCTTTTCATTATGCACCTTTACAACTTTGTGGACATTGGCATCCTAACAACTAATGACATCATCCATTAATAAGAAGGATGTCTGTTGCCTCCACAGAACCCCTGTTTGACCCTCCTGTGCCCCTCTCCCTCAGCACTGGGGGGACATTAGCTGACTGATGGGGAAAATTGAGGGAGAAGAGAAACATTGGAATACTAGTCAGTACCAGTGTGCAAAAGTGTATTTGCTTAGGAAGAATAAGCCACCTCTAACATTGGGCATCCTATGTGTGGATGTTGCTGCATTATGTAAAACTATTATAATAGTTTTTTACATTTTAGAATGGGGTGTACTTAATTTTAAAGGGTGCCTTGAGATTGTCTATAATTTTAAAGGTTGCCTTGAGATTGTCTATAATTTTAAAGGGTGCATTGAGATTGTCTATAATTTTAAAGGGTGCCTTGAGATTGTCTATAATTTTAAAGGTTGCCTTGAGATTGTCTATAATTTTAAAGGGTGCCTTGAGATTGTCTATAATTTTAAAGGGTGTATTGAGATTGTCTATAATTTTAAAGGGTGCCTTGAGATTGTCTATAACAGGGGTGGCGAACAAGTTAGACACAAAGAGCCAAAATTTTAAACTGTGAGAGTCAGAGAGCCACACCACGCAATGACAAAGCGGCGCGAATCGGGGCGAAGCGGCGCGATGTGGCGCGAAGCGGCGCTCGAGGCGATCTCAAGGAGGCTTGCGAGGAGACTTCTATCATAGAAGTCAATGCAAGCTGCCTGAGATTGCCCTGAGAGAAACATGAAACTTGGCAAAGAGCCACAGTATATACAAAATATAATAAGAGGCAAAGAGCCGCATTCATTATGGCCGGGAGCCGCATGCGGCTCGAGAGCCGCGTGTTCGCCACCCCTGGTCTATAATTTTAAAGGGTGTATTGAGATTGTCTATAATTTTAAAGGGTGCCTTGAGATTGTCTATTGCCTTGACTGAAAAAAGGTTAGTATTAGAGCTTACAGTCTAGGAGACTAGCCATAGAGCAGTGCACATGTCCATAATCAATGTGCAATGTGGATCATTTTTGAAGAAGGATATTGTCACAATGCATATTATGCATTTTCTGTTTATAGCCTGTGATGGCTTTATACAATGTTTGCACCGGAGGGGGTATGAGAGGGACAAGGGAAAAGGGAAAACTGGGGAGAAAGGTGGTTTTTTTTTTGTCTCCAGTAATCCATCGGCTTTTTTTAGGCCTCATACACACCGACGTTTTTTGACGCCGGCGTTTTCTAGCGTTTTTTGCAGCTCTCCATGTTAGTCAATGGCCCCATAAAAACGCCAACGTTTTTGAGCTGTAGATGGCGTTGGCGTTAGTGAGCTGAAACTAGAACCCACGGCCAGCGCGTTCTGAGGCTGTAATGTTTTGGTGTTTTTTGATGCCGCCGCAAAACACTCACTAATGCCAACTAACGCCGTACCGGCGTTAACCAGCGTTTTTTGACGCCAAAGTTTTTAGGTTGAAAAATAGCAGAGGGATGATTTTTTTTAAAAACTGCCTATTGACGCCGACGCTCACTACCGCCGATGCATAACGCCGAAAAGCGACGATTTTTTTTCCTTGGCGTCGGGCCCGATGTTTCGTTTATTTTTTAAGAAACATCCGTGTGTATGAGACCTTATACTGCGGGTAAGGAAACTGGAAAATTATTGGTTGCAAGGTGCGACAGACATCTCCACTTTTCCCTTCTTCCATTGTTACAGAATAACAAATAGTCTTCTGTGTGCAGTACTAGGATTAAAAAACGTTTTACAACCAGTAGTGCACCTGCTGGTTAGACAACTTTATGACCCGGCAATTAAAGCCTGTAAACCTGTATCTTCAAAAACTGTCCAACTTCTGAGAATAAGGTGGCTAAGGCTAGGCTGTAACATGCATATTAGAAAAAAAATGTTGTTTATCTTGTACTAAAAAAATATCGAAAGCCAAACCTCTTTTATGGTTTCGGTTAGAATAAGAGCGTGTCGAATCCTGTCATGCTTTATTGTTCTCTGTGTCCCCACAGGGGAGATTCACCCTTTCTATGTCTCCTAGTGACCATTGTAACAAATACGTTTTTTGTTATCTTTATTTTGCAGGGGAGTTGGACTGTTTATTGGAGTAGACCTGGTAAAAGATAGAAAACTGAGGACTCCAGCTACAGCCGAGGCTCAACATATAATATATAAGTAAGTCTATAATTAAAAAGCACTGAGAAAATTGATATACACTTTAAAACAATCCAGGCAGTAGAAATACTATACATGATCATCAAGTTTAACCAAAAATAAAAAATAATAAAAACCTGCAAACTCCCTGGATCAACAGCCCATAATTATTACCCATAAGGCTCCGTGCACACTGGCGCTCTCTGGGCATCGGATTTTAGTGGCAGGAGACGCTGCTTAAAAAACGTTCTTTAAGCAGCGTTTATCTGTGTTTACCGGCGTCAGCATGTTTGAGCATTGTTTTTAACTACATTAACTTCCATTGACTACAAAAACCACCAACAAAGGGTCGTTTAGCAGCGTTTATTGGCATCCAGTGTTTTTTGTGGTCAGAAAAACTACTCCTGGATGCCAATTCAGGGAGTTTGAAAAAACAGCCCAAAAACGCCACTGCTGTTAAACGACAATAAACGTCCATGTGTGCTTGGACACACAGGATAACATAAAGGGGCATTTTTGGGCTGTTAAAAAAATGCCCAAACGACCATAAACGGTCGTTTATCAGCTTCAGTGTGCATGGAGCCTAAATATTAATAACCAGTTATAATTTGTACATGAAGAAACACATCCAGCCTTTTTAAAAAAAGAGCTATGATCCTGTAGAAGTCTACAATATTTACTGTAAAGAAGTCTTTCTACACGCAAAAGTTAAAACTCTTTTTCTTCCAGGCGCAAAGAGTCATTTTGCACCATGTTTACTATATGGACCATGTACTATGTAAAAGGTGATAGTATTTCCCTTTGAAGTGTGTCTTTTTAAGTTTTAGAGAGAGTAGGAAAAGGTTAAAATGCCTGTCAGGTATAAATGCAGAATGGTGATATAGAGACATCCCCTTGTTTTATTTTATACCAGACAGGAAGTTAGGGAAACTCTCAAAAAGCAACACAGACAGATGTAGCAATGTATTTTTAACCACTTGCCGACCAGGCATTTTCTGGCACTTTTTGTTTACGAGTTTAATTCTGTATTTTTTGCTAGAAAATTACTTAGAACCCCCAAATGTTATGCATTTTTTAGCAGAGACCCTATGGAATAAAATGGCGATTGTTGCAATTTTTCACACGGTATTTGCGCAGAGGTATTGCACACACAATTTTTTTGGAAATAATACATATACATATTAAAAACACAATATTACCCCAATTTTTTTATAATGTGAAAGATGGTGTTACGCTGAGTAAATAGATACCTAACATGTCACACTTTAGAATTGCGCACACTCGTGGAATGGCAACAAACTACGGTACTTAAAAATCTTCATAGGCGACACTTTAAATGCCTTTATAGGTTACTTGTTTAGCGTTACAGAGGAGGTCTAGCATTAGGATTATTGCTCTCGATCTAACATTTGCAGTAATACATCGTGTGGTGCAAACACCGTTTACATATGCGTGTGCGACTTACATATGTGTTCGCTTCTGCATGTGAGCATGGAGAGATGGGGCCCCTTAAAAAAAAAAAATTCTTATATATTTTACTTTTTATTTTTTATTTTTACACTGTCCCTGCATTTTTTTTTTTTTATCACTTTTATTCCTGTTACAATGAATGTAAACATCTCTTGTAATAGAAATAAGGAAGGCAGGTCCTCTTTATAGAGAGGTCTGGGGTCAAAAAGAATACAAATCTTTTCTTTACCTTTAAAAGCAAAAGATAAAAAAAACAAAGATTTTTTTTATCTTTTGCTTTAAAAAAAAAATGATTTACTTGCAGCCAAAGTGACGTCATGACATCGCTCCGGCCAGTGGCTATAGCGTTTTCTTGACGGGGACGGCTCCCCATGCTCCCCCCCCCCCCATCCCCATGAACACAATAACTCAGTGGGAGGGATTACCCCATAAAAACTTTCTATGTTGATAGGGGAACCAAGCGATTTTCTTTCCTGCAACTCGTGATTGCAGGAAAGAAAATCATAGCATCTATGGCCTTCCTTAGCTAAGCTACACTTTAACACCTCTTTTTAGGGAAAATGCATTCAGTTCACATATTTATAAAAAAGTAAATATGACAGGTAAAGCAATTGCTCATACACACTTGTGCCAGGTTTTTAAACACCTCTAAAAAGGAGACCATTGTGAATTGTTTTTCAGCTGCAGTTTAGAGCCAGTTGACAGGCATCCAATAGGCAATGTGCAGCCTTCTGAATGTTTGTTTTATTATTCCCAAGAGTGAGTTCACATTACAATCCCACTTGACCATGAGGCAATCCCGTGCCTTGGATGTGAATGCAACATGGTTATGACTTATCCTGGCAGCACTCTGGTGCCTCCCCCTGTTTCTAGAATGTTGGAGAACATTCTGGAAGATAGTGGGCAGAAGCTAAGACAGGTTACCTTGAATATTTAGGGGCCCTTAGCTGTGAGATGCAGTTCACTCCACATGTGCTACTTTACCAAGGAACTGCAAGTTCCTAGCCTGTAATACTGTAGGCTGTTGCTGAACATACTATAGACTGTTAGTTCCTCCAGGAGTGAACCAGCAGAAGCTGTACAAGGGAACCAAGTTTGTGCAGGTGGAAGGAAGAAGAGGAATCTGTAAATAGGGAGGAATTTATCCCTGGTTTTGATTGTTGGACATTTTCAAGCTGGGCATCCCATAATCCCTTACCCCATCCAAGTTATCATCCCCTAATAAAACAGCAAAAACAAGCCAAAGACTGATTTCAGTGTCTGGATGCAAGAAGGAAATGTGTGAGTGGCTATGCGGCAATGGGGACCCCTGACGTTAGCAACTCCTACAGGGGTAGTGCTACACTAAATACATAACTGCATTACCTGTAATTGTCTATCTGCATGGAGTGAATTTCTTTTACTTAAGTCTACATGAAGTCTACACTTATCTACATTCCTTGATGTTTACAGAACTATGTTGCAAAGTCTCTTACTGCATTATAAATTCTCTAGACTATCTAGTTGTTTGCAACCTGCTTTCATTTACAACCATCCATACTGGTGCATGTGGATACAGAACAGACAGATGACAGGTGGTATTTGACACAGCACACCCACTGACTTTTCTAAGTCAGCTATGTCCTGTTGCACAGCTAATTTAGGATTGATGACAAGCTAGTTCACTGACGTGTACTTCACTGTACACGGAGTTAAGGTGGTATATACTGTACTATGAAAGCAAAGTCTTTTTTGCGGTTTACATTGGCCGTGTCCCTTTTCTTAAACTTTTTTTAGGCCTCATACACACGGGCGTATCTATAAAAATAAACAAAACGTCGGGCCCGACGTCAAGGAAAAAAAATTGCAGTTTTTCTGCGTTATGCATCTGCGTTAGTGAGCGTAAGTGAGTGTCGGCGTCAACAGGAGTTTTTAGAAAAAAATCATCCCTCTGCTATTTTTCAACCTAAAAACGTCGGCATAAAAAAACGCCGGAAAACGCCAGTACAATATTAGTTGGCGTTTGTTAGCGTTAGTTGGCGTTTTGCGGCGTCGGCGTCAAAAAATGCCAAAACATTACAGCCTCAGAACGCGATGGCCGTGGGTTCTACTTTCAGCTCACTAACGCCGACGCCATCTACAGCTCAAAAACGCCGACGTTTTTATGGGGCCATTGACTAACATGGAGAGCTGCAAAAGAAGCCAGAAAACGCCGGCGTCAAAAAACGTCCGCGTGTATGAGGCCTTAAAGTCAAATGATAGCATTATTGCATTTTTATCAGTACCACAAAAATTCAAATAATGTGACCAATCTTTTTATTAGGCTAAAAGAAAAAAGGATCCTGCTTAGTTCAGATGGTCCACACAGAAATGTACTGAAGTTCAAGCCCCCCATGTGCTTTTCTAAAGAAGATGCTAAGATGGTGGTTGATGCTATTGATGAACTTCTTACAGGTATGGGTGTGTGAGTGATATACATTCTATTGGAATTTACTGTCTGAATACTGAATGTCACAAACCTTGTAGTTATGTTCTGCTAGTTATTGACTTTGATCAATAAACACCTAGATAGCTACAATATTATGAGAATTTATTTTGTAATGGTCAGTTTTCCTGTATTACCATTGCAGAAATAATTACACTATATGACCAGAAGATTTTGGGCACCTGTTCAGCATAAAAACACTTTATGGCCAATAGTAGAAACCCCTCCAAATTGTTGAGTTTAGGAGTTCTCAGTGAAGGGTAATGCTAAAGACACCTATGTAGCAGTCTAAACAGGTCTTAGACCCAGTTACTATGTGATGCAAGAGTCTCATAAATTAAAAAGAAAACCTCTTTCATTTGTGTCTCATATGCTCCTCTTCCCAGACACTGCAGCACACAGTGGGGCAGTCTCACCAACACAGGCAGTGCTGTCAATCCAGAAAGCAGTGGGCAGCACTAGTTGACCAGCTGCTGATTGGCAAGCTAGGGGTTTTGAGAGTAAAGTTGTGCCAGATATTGAAGCCCTTGGGAATGCCAGCGTTCAAACCCCTCCAATTTACATAACTCTTCGTAATGTCTATTCCCCCCAAAGCAGTGCATATTCAGAGACCCCCTCATATTTCATTATGCTTTTCATTTCTTGCCATACTTGATTCATTAATATCAGGGTGGGGCCATACTGGAAGTGGGCAAAAGCCCCTGATTCTAACTGGGCCAAGAGGTGACAGTGGGGATTATGACTCAGTAGGAGGGCCTGTCCAGTTCATCTCTCCCCAACCAGTTAAGTGCTGCAATTGGGAAGCCATAAAATGCATTTGCGGCTCAGGAACGCTAATCCCCCCATCCTTACTTAGCTGAAGAGTGGAAAGTTTGATCCTAGGGTTTTTGCCTTTCCATAGCAATATGCGAAACAGCGCGTCTATTTGTTTAAACCATTTTAGGAATATCCAGATGGATGAGTTGTGGAGGATGTACAATAATTGAGGGGCCCAAATCTTTTTTATGAAATTTGCATGGCCTACGACTGATAAGGGCAACTTTGCCCAAATGGTACTCCTAATCCTAAATTTATGAAGAATGGGTGCCAGATTGTAACGTAGGTAATCTTCCACCCTGGGGTGTACGGTACCCAAATTCCCAAATATTTGAAGGAGGACACAACCTTAATATGCTGAACTTCCCTTGGAACAGTCAGTTTGGGATCGTCTAGAGGGAATAAGACAGACTTGTCCCAGTTAATAACAAGGCCTGAAAATGAGCCAAAAGTATGTATAAGTGACATAAGGTAAATTAGGGACCTTTCCGTATCCCCAAGAAACAGCAAAGCTCCATCTACGTATAAAGACATTTTTTCACTCCTGTCTCCCCTATTAAAACCATAAATGACATCAGACTGCCTAATAGCTTCAGCCAGGGAGCAAATAGTAGTGGGGAGAGGGGACACCCCTGCCGAGTACCCCTAAATAACAGGAAGAAGACTGAACCGTTAATTTGCATACAGGCCCTTGGGGCTGAATAGAGTAGCTTGACTCAATGATGACAAATATATTTTAGACTATTGTGCAACTTTGTAGCAAGAGTTTAGGGAAGGGCCTTTCTGTTCCAGCATAACAGCACCTTTGCGCACAAAACCAGGTCCATAAAGACATGGTATGAATAGTTTGGTGTTGAGAAACTTGAGTGATCTGCACAGAACCCTGACCTCAACCCTACTGAACCCAGTAGGGATGTACGGGAACTTCCATGGCCAGCTGGGTCTTCTCATCCAACATCGGGATATGATCATACAAATGTTTTTATGGCTGAATGGGATTACAATAAACACAGTTCAGAATCTTGTTGAAGGCCTTCCCAGAAGGGTGTAAGCTGTTAAATGTGCTAAAGTGGGACGACTTTGGAATAGGACGCCCAACAGGTTCATTTAAGTGTCATGGTCAAGTGTCTGAAAACCTTCGACCATATATTGTATTTTCAAACTGTAGGTACTCTGTTTTGCAAAGATCACTTTTCACCTTTTTTTTTTTTTTACCCATTTTAATGAACATGGTAGTCTCAAGATCTTTATGTTTTCTGCCAACTCCACAAAGCCTCCTGATATGACCTTCTTGTTATCGAACAGTCATGGTGGCTATGTTTATTAAAATGTGTGCTTGAACATAACATCATGTGGAATTACTCCACATGATAACACTTGTTGCATGTATAATAAAATGTAACACAACAGTAAAAGACAGGCGTCCAGAGTTTATGATGTGTCAGAAAAACTAGGTCAAAACATACTGCATCTTTCAAGGAAAACCTTATCTGCTATAAATATAGATTATCAAAGTAGCTGAGATAATGGAAAGTCTGTCACCACTCAAAAATGTAAAGAAAGTAAATTAGTGGGCTTTTTTTTTTTTATTTTCAGTTTTTTTCAATGTCCACATTTTTATCATATGCTAATGTTCTTTCCATGAACGTCATAAGAGATAAAGTCCATTGCCATGAAATATGATAATAAGCAATGAACAAGGTTAGAGAGATTTTGTAAACACTTCCTGGTTTTGGAATTTCAGGTTTGAACAATTCTGTAGTTTGTATAGTTTATTCAGGACATTTGCCAATGATTTAAATTTATACTTAGCTCAGGGAGTCAAAATTTACATTTACCAATCCAAAACATTTTATGTTCTTTTTATCATGAGCTAATTTTTTTAGTGGTTGTCTCCACCATTAAAACCTGTGACGCTTTTTTTTTTTTTCTTTTTTTTTTTTAGCAGTAACCAATATGGCAGAGTAAGCAAATCAGCATGTTTTTGTCCTTTTTCTCATTCTTTCTGAGTTTTGCCTGTCTGCATCTTTACACCTCCTGTTCTTCTAATTCTAATATTAGTTATATTGCTTTAGGAGTAACAGGCAGTGGTCTTTGAGCCATAAGACCATGGCTTTCCATACAAAAGTTGGTAGCTAGACTTAATAAAATTATCTGGCTAACTACCAAATTATGGTACCTTCAATAAATCAGTATAAAACATATGCTTCTATTAAATAGAACCTACCTGCATGCAAAAAGGATACCATTGGTCACAGAGGGTCGCTAAGGTATTGCTAGAAACAATAGACATTGTACTAATAGACATTGGGGGAGATTTACTAAATCTGGTCTACATTGATTCTGGTGCAGCTTTTAACTTCAGCTTCTTCAATTAAGCTTTGACAATGAGGCTTGGCTCCCATTGGTGCGATGCGGGAACCACAGCAATTCCTGTGCAGGTTCCCGCATTGTATTTGAATCTCAGGCAGTTCACACTGCGCTCTGCAAACCGCCGTGGGTGTCAATATAAAGTTAATGACACCCCCTTATCAGTTCCCAGAACGCAGTGTGAACTGTGGAATCGGATGGAATTGGATCGCAGGGGTCTGAACACCCATGTGATCCGATTCCAGTGCAGACCAAAAAAGGGTGAATGTGATTTCAGCCATCCAGACTGCATGGCTGATTTCACATCGCATAGACATTGCATGTGCTGTGCACAGGAATGCAGTGTAAATCGCATGCGATGTCAGCAAACGTATAAGTGTGAACCCAGTCTTAGATCCCTTTCACACTGAGGCAGTTTTCAGGCATTTTAGCGCTAGAAATAGCACCTGCAAAGCACCCGAAAACGACCTCCTATGCCACCTGAGTGTGAAAGCCCGAGTTCCCTCACACTGGGGTGGTGCGCTTGCGGGACGTTATAAAAAGTCCTGCAAGGAGCATCTTTAGGGCGGTTTTGGGAGCACTTTATACAGCGCTCCTAAAGTGCCCCTGCCCATTGGAATGAATGGGAGTGCCGCAACACAGGTGCTTTTAACCCCTTTTTAACCCCTTCTTGGGGGATAAAAGCTCCCTGCTAGGACCCGAAAAGTGCTGCTTAAACAGCGGTAAAGCGTCGCTAAAACGAGTGGCGCTTTACCGCTAACACACGGATGGCCCCAATGTGAAAGGGCTCTAAATCCTAGAAGTTGATTGGTTACCATACACTGCTGCATCAGATCCTGTGTGCACCAGTTTTAGTAAATCCCCACCATTGTCTGCTTGTCAGCTTTGGCAGGATTGGGTGGTGATCTTTAAATAATATTGGAACCTCTTTTCAAATATGTGATTGTACACCCATGGGAGGTGGGGGGGGGGGGGTCTTGCAGTGGAGACCTATTCTGTGTTTGTCCATATCTGTATAGGATTCTACAGTCCCTTGGCACTCAATTACTGTGAGTTGAATGTGAGCATGAAACATTTCAGTGACTAGAAGCATGTGTTCATACAAATATCTATTTTTTTACAGCATTTGAAAAAGCAAAGGGAAGCAAATCAAGTATTTTGTCTGGACAGAAAGGAAACAAAAGAAAGGTAAGCTGTCAATTCTGGAGCATTTTTTTTGCAGGTTATTGGGAGAAAGCCACAGATATCATGTATATATATATATTATATACACACACATACATACATTTATACGGTAGAATATAGATAGACAGATGCTGTAGATAGATAGATACATACATAGATAAACACACACATAGATACACAGTTAATGTATCGCTTTAAGGATCACAACACCACTGACTAAACCTGACATAAAGATCTTTCATCTCCAACTACACCAAAAGGAGGAGTCTGTAGGGTTACATCATGTAGAAACGCGTTGAAGAACTAAGAGAGGGTGGCATACCGGTAACCTGGCACACAGCTAGCTAGTTGAGGTGACCAGTAACCCCAAGAGGAAATGCAACCAATACAACAATTAGCAGGTAGCATTTTCTCTTTCAATACATTTTTATTGAAACGTTTTAAAGAATACAAAGTTCGACTGCAATCAGATATACAGACAGAAGTGCTTGGTCAATCACCTTACAAGTCATAGGAAGTCGTACATCAAATATAGGAACCGTAGCAAGTGACAAAACTTTTAGCGTGTCAAAACATACCGTAATCATACTACAATAGAAAAACAATATGGATAACAGGAAATGAAGTCCATGCGCCTAAACCAGAGAAGCAGGCGCAAGTGGATAAGATGCCTGTACATGGAGTTCACTTTACAAAAAGCAAAGGAGTACATAAGGAAAAAACATCCCTACGGAAGAGCCTATGTAATTAAAGGAGTTGTAAACTCTCAAGGTTTTTCACCTTAATGCATATCCATTAAGGTAAAAAACCTTCTGTAGTGCAGCAGCCCCTCTTTTACGTACTTGAACCTCATCACTCCAGCGATGGGGACGAGCACAGCAGCTCCAGCTGCTGACTCAAGTCCTTATTGGATAGATTGATAGCAGCAGGAGCCATTGGCTCCTGCTGTTGTCAATCAAATCCAGTGACACGGGAGCTGGGGGCGGGGCTGAGTCCTGTTGTCTGTGTCAATGGATGCAGCAGCAGGACTCAGGAGCGTGCCCGCACAAATGTCCCCCGAGGGAGAGCGCTTCTCTGAGGGGGCACTCGAGAAGAGAAGGAGCCAGGAGTGCCACAGGGGGACCCCAAAAGAAGAGGATTGGGGCCACAAAAAAAAAACCCTTTACAACCCCTTTAAAACAGGGAAATAAGTTGGGGGGGGGGAGAGAGAAAAGCGAAGTGGAAAAGGACATCAGGAGCACCCCAACTGGAAACCCAGGGTCTCAGCTCTCAGAGCAACGTGTAAAAGGCTCTTGGTATAGAAGGATGAGCATATTGGAAGCAGGTAGCGTTTTCAAAACAGTTAATAGTGAAAGGTGTTGGGAAACGTTTGAAGTGTCTCATTAATAAAGTCCCAACAAATAAAGTAAAAAAATCTAAACAACAGTTTGAAAGTGGTTGTAAACCTCAGACATAAAATATGAACATATACAGTATACAGTATGCCAATTAAAAGGATTTCATTTCTGTCTGCTGCTTCATTCCTCTGCCATCAGCATTAATCATTTCTGCCAAGACACCAAGAGACAAAAAGGTGACAGGGGAGGGAGCTCCAGCTGATTGGTAGCCTCAACTCTGTTCCTGTGTGCTGCATGAAGGGGGGTGTGCCTCTTCCGTTCAATCAGCTCTCAGAGCTCTCCTCATTGAGATCTCAATTGTGTACGTTCAGCTCTCGCCCCCTTTTTTCTGACAGCTCAGATAAGCATTATAAATTCAGCACTTTCAACAGGTCTAGCGAAGAGGAGACTGCAGCTAGAGAGGTAAAACTTATGCAGGAGGATTTGTTTCATCTCTGTGTATCACCTGAGGCCAATCGTTTCACTGGGTATATATGAGGGTTTACAACCACTTTAAAGGGAGCCCTTAACCCCTATTCTTCTTCATGCTCAATTCATACATGCAAACCAAAAGCATGTACTAAAAGCATGCAGATCCCATACTGAAATCATGCAATGCTAGGATCTTGGCGCCACGAGAACTGCTTTCATAATCATGCTGTAAATGATTTGTAGGGAAAAATGAACTGTAAATTTCTAACAAAGTGAGCAAACATAGAGAGTAAAGAGAAAGTGACGGTATTACCCATTACAACACGTTCTTTGAAGGCTGGTGAGATACTAAATGGAAGCTTGTAACTTTATAGCCTCCAATTTTATAAGGGCCCCTTCGCATACCAATGTAAATCTTTTTTTTTTTTTGTGATGTGTATATAAGCTCATATGTTTTGATTCATGAGAACAATAAAACTGAAGCAAAGTTGTACACACAAACGTCAAGGGAATTCTTGTAGGATAAATGACACCAATATTTACATATTTGTTTATTTTCATAGCCTCTGTGGCTGTCGGCTTGTAGTGTTCAATTACCTACCACTGCGCTATGGAGTACTTTGGTAGTTCATTCATGCTTCCTGTCAGATTGTATTTGCTTACCCATACAGGATGTACAGGTAAGCAGATACACTGGCAGATCTGCTGGAGACCTGCATGGCACCGGCGATCTGCTGATCACTGGTGCAATGCCTTACAGGCTCAAAAGAAATAAAATAAATAAATGCACATCTTTTTACCTGCAAAAAGGTGCATTTATTATTTTTTTTTTCAAAAAGTGAACGTATACTTTAGCCCTGGTTCACATTGTTGCGTTTTGACAGACGATTTGACATGCCAAATCGGCGGCAATTGGCACCGTCCTAATCTGTGTAATGCTGCATTTGCGACACTGCGCCGATTTTCCAAAACCAGTTTCTGTACTACTTTTGGCGATTTCAGGTGCGATTTCCATTGACATCTGTGCAGCAACCCGCACAGATGTCTGTAAGTGATTTAAATAACAAACATGCCTATACTTACCTGCTCTGTGCAAGGGTTTTGCACAGAGCGGCCCCGATCCTCCTCTTCTTGGGTACTCCAGTAGTGCTGCTGGCCGCTCCTCTTCATCAGGTGCCCCCACGCAGAGCTCATTTCCATGAGGGCACCTGTGCGGGCGCACTCATGAGTCCCGCTGTGGTGTCCATTGACAGACAGCAGGACTCGGCCCCGTCCCCCGGCTCGCGTGTCACTGAATTTGATCAACAGCAGCGGGAGTTAATGGCTCCTGCTGCTGTTAATCTATCCAATGAGGACCCGAGACAGCGGCTGGAGCTCCTGGGCTTGTGCTCGTCGCTGAAACAATCGGGTTTAAGTAAGAAAAAGAGGGGTGGGGGTCTGGGGGGCAGCTGAAGCACAGAAGGTTTTTCACCTGAATGCAATGCATTCAGGTGAAAAACGATGAGACTCTACAACTTCTTTAAGGGCCCATTTACACGTGTGCTAGCTCTCTGAAAAGCGACCTGTGCTGTTTGACAGACAGTGAGGAGGTATAATATCACCTCCTCATCACCTGTTGCATCCCCAGCATCACCATGCCACAGCCACGTGCATTGCATACAGTTGCGGCGCAGCACCATTCACTTGAATTGGTCATGTTCAGTGGGCAGTATTGCCTGCCAAGTGTAATTGGGAGGGGGGGGGGGGTTAATGTTTGCTGCACCATAATGCAAAGCATTGCAGCCACTGCATTTGTATAACCCAATATGGATTCAGCAGTAAAGACGTGGATAACCTCCTAGAGTGTAGACTAGGCCTTTGCAACAAGGCTTGGAAGGACTTGTATTTTTTTTCCCGTATGTTTGTTCTGACGCCATGAATATTATGTACATCTAGTCACTCAGGCCCAACATTACTGATATAATTACCCTTTAAGGATATTATAGCTTGTAAACATAATTACTTTATTGCTTTCCATCTTTGACTGGAATGAGACTGTACGCATTAGAAAACGTTTGTGTTTATAATTTCATAAACCTCTTTGATTTCTAATTTTGTCATCTACATACCCTGTTTTATTGCAGGAAGCCGAAAACTCACAAGAGAGCACAAACAATGTACCCGCAAATACCTGCCGACCACAGGAAAATGGTTTTCGCTCAGAAAATATGTCGATCACAAGTAAAAGAATTAGAACAAAGTAGGGGCCTCTTTCTTCGCAAACTGCAATGGAATACAAGGATGCGTTTCTATCTAAACTGATGCATGTGTGTTTTATGAGCTCCGAATTCTCCATATTGTATGAATGCCTCTCATTTCAATATATTGTATTGGAATAGAAAATATATCCATGTTTTAATGGCTTAAGTATCTAACACTTTTTAACATATATCTGTTTTATGAAGAGTATATTACATGGGAATGGCACAGATAAATGTTCTGTTTATACCCGTTTACACATTGCAGTATGATTTCAGCATATATAGAGTACTGTAATTAGCTATGGAGTAAAATATTGAGTTCAACGTCTTACAGGAAACATGAACAATTTACAGATCATGGTGCTAAGGGTTAAGATAAATGGTTGGGTTGTTTACAGGCTGACTACACTGTTCATTTTATCAAGCTGATCTCTCTTTGATATGTTTTCATGCATTAGGCCTCATGCACACTGGGTGTTTAGCCCCTGTGCATGAGATCCTGGCATTTTGGTTCAAATGGAAGGCACCCTCCAGCCCCACTGCCGACAGCCTGTAAAGCTGTATGGGAGGCTGATGGCTTCTGCAGTTGGATGGTGCTTGATGTTGCCAAAAATGGCACTAACATTTAGGGCAGTGTGCAACCAGGGACGAATACCCACAATTCAGACTGCTTATAATTTTACAGGCTGCAGACAGCGGGGTTGAACAGTGCCCCTGTGTCTTCTGCCTGCACCAGAACACCAGGATCTCATGCACTGGGGCTAAATGCCCAGTGTACATGAGGCCTAAAAAAACAAGAAGTCCACAAAGGTTTAGATGGCCTTATTTTGTGTGTTGCCTGTTCAAGTGATATTGATATAATAATACATACAATTAATACCATAACTATCAACTAGATGTGGTTTACAACAAGGTTACTAGAGCACAATGCAGCCATGTGACAGTTACAATCTGTCAGTGTGAATCTCAGGAGAATAATACTTCGGGTAATACTAAACTAATAGGTATGTCTAAGGGGTAAGCATTGTATCACTGTTCCTTACTGTTTACTATAAATACATGACATATTATCATCAATAAATCCTATATAAATGATGATTTGCCTTGGTGTCTTGCATATTCTCTTCTTGTGCATTAATCTTACCAATAAAAGATGTCAAAGATGAATTACTCCAATCTGTTTTACATTACAAGGCTGATCAAAAATGTATCTACAAAAAAAGTAATTCTGAGAATAGCTTCTTTTAATCTTGCAAGTAGGGTTATATTTCTACATGGATTGTTGAGGTATAACAATAGTGCATTCTCGTTCCATTCTTCAGTTTGGGGTGGAGCTTATATATATATATTTTCTTCGATTTTTTGTTGTTTTTATTTTATAGCTATTAATAATCTTGTTTATGACTAGGTTTAATCTGGAGAGTTAGTAGATGCTAAGAGCATTGCAACCAGTGGTGGCTAGTGCTCCATTTTTTTTTGGGGGGGTGGCAAACAATCCCCCCTGCCAGGTCCACACTTACCCCATCCAGATAGCGGCTTCCCTGGCTTCTCCTCCTGGCCAATCCGGTCTTAAGACCCGCTTCCTGTCCTGATTGGCTGGGAAGAGAAGCCGGAAGACAATAGCGAATATTGATTCGCTAATGTCACAAGTGGGTGAGCCCAACCTTTTTGAAGCCAATTAGAGCCTCAGGCTCTAATCATGTGCTTAAATAAGAAATAATTATAGAAATCTATGCGTCCGGAGCCCTGCATAAGATTAGGAGGCGGAGCATGGAGATTGGAGGGGCGGCGCCCCTGTGCCCCTTATGGACTGGTCGCCGCTGATCGCAACACATTTTTGTTATTTCTAGCCAGTTAATGTGGGAACACATGTAGTGTTTGCTGCAGCTCTACAGGATCAGTTCTGTTGGCATTATGCATTCCTATTTAAATATAATTTGGTAGCATTGCACAGGGATTTTTTGTTTTCATATTTTTAGATAGCCAATATAGGCCATAGACTTGGCAGGCAGGGCTGCCATGTGTGGTGCATAGACAAGCATACTATGGGGAAGATTTACTAAATCTGGTGCACACATAATCTGGTGCAGCTGTACATAGCAACCAATCTGCTTCTAACGTCAGCTTGTTCAATTAAAGCGGTATTAAACTCAAAGCCAAAATTATATTATATTGCAACTCACCATTCATTAGATGTGGTGGCTGCATCAGTTTTCTTTTCTTTGGCTTTTTTCCCTATGTTTTCCCCTGGTAATCTGACCAGTAACACGCCTCCTGTATTGGTGAGATACAACTCTGAAAGAATAAGCACATGAGGCACAGCAGACAACAGCATTGTTAGTCCAGGCTGGAGAATAGTGTTAAATGTATTAGTAGGTTTAAATGCACCAACAAATTGAAGCCAAAGTCCAGCTCACACCAGTATTAGTAACCCCCCCCCCCCCCCATTGTA
>BLSH010316628.1:2078027-2100268 GCA_018402905.1 Glandirana rugosa
TTTTTATTCTGTGACGTGTGGCATACCTCCTTTAACCGGCAATCCGGCAAAATAAATTGTTTGGTTATTTTTGTAATTTTGTTATGTTAGGGTTTTGGACAAATTCGGTCATCCTTAGGGTCCTCCGGGGTATAGTGGTTAGAATATTCATAATGAAGGGTCGGCGTGTTGCGGCCGAGTCTACTGGCTTAAACAGGTTTTGGGATTGTATTGTTTTAATGTTTTTATTGGTTTGTTAAATAAAACGGCCTAACGGCCAATTTCCTCCATACGGTGTGCAGTGTCTTATTTTTAGGTTAAGTATACGCATCAGGTCTACCAGGGTCATGGCTTTGTTATTTACTTTTTTAAGATCTGATCCATAAGATGTTCAATAAGATTCCTTTTCTCAACTGTCTGGCATGTGTTTCTGAGTTCAAGCACAAAGAAATTAAATTGGTGCAGGTAAAAACTCTATTTGGTCTTGCTTCAAATGAAATAATTAAGACCCCTTTCACACTGGGGCGGCAGGTCCGTTAGCTAGTTTTAGCGGCGCTCTACTGCTGTTTAAGCGGTGCTTTTCGTCCACAAGAGGGGGTTAAAAGTGCCTGTGTTGCTGCGCTTCCGAGGTGCTTTTCAGGCACTTCCCATTCATTCCAAAGGCCGGGGGGGGGGGGGTTAGGAGCGATGTATACAGTGCTCCCAACCTACCCCAAAGATGCTGCTTGCAGGACTTTTTTTCCCACCCTGCAAGTGCACCGCCCCAGTGTGAAAGCACTTGGGCTTTCACACTGGGGTGGCATGGGGGGCAGTTTTCAGGTGCTATTTTTAGCACTGAAAACTGCCTCAGTGTAAAAGGGGTCTGAAACTGAACTCCAGAATAAGCAAATATTGTCTAAATACAAGAGACATGTAGGGGGCATTTACTAAAACTGGAGAGTGCAAAATTGGGCGCGGCTGTACATGGTAACCAATCAGCTTTTAACTTCAGCTTGTTCAATTAAGCTTTGACAAAAAAACTGGAAGCTGATTGGTTTCTATGCAGAGCTGCACCAGATTTTTCACAACCCCTTGTATTCTTAATTAAATCTTGTTGTGCTTTGTGTATTTCTTTGTATTTCCAGACCCATGCAACAATCCATCGGGAAACATTGCTTTTGTGCAGGAACTTCCTGTAATAAAGACCAGTCACCATTGCTCTCTCTTCTTGTGCAGAGTTACTGGTCTTGTATCTGCCCCTCCTGTCATTTTCTGCAGGCATCCTATATCTGGTGGGGCCTGCTGTGTCCCTCCTACAGCTCTGTCCTGGTAAAAAAACATTTTATATTGCTCTGTCCACCCCCTCCCCTGCGTGAAGGGGAAGAGAGGGGAGAAGAGATCCAGCGCTGTGCAAGGCTGCATCTTTTCTCCCCTCTCTTCCTCTCCACACAGGGACTAGAATAGCAGCAGGAGCCATTGGCTCCTGCTCACTGGTGGCTGGTGCTCAAAATTTTGGGGAGGTGGGGGCAGCACAAACCCCCGCGGGAGACTAGTTGTTGGCGATAAGATAATAACCCACCCCGTAGCGTGAGCAAACCGGTGGCGATAACCCGCCACCCAGCCAACCTCCACCGCATGGACAACAGTGGTGATCACCTGCCACCCTGTGAACAATCCCCCCTGTTCTGGCTATCTATAACCTATGCGGAAACATAGAGTCTCCCCATTAGATTTAAAGAAAATGGGTTGTAGGTCACTGAGCAAAACAACAGAAAATTAAAAAGAACAAAGGAAGGGAAAAAGAAAGAGAAAGAAATGGAAACCTGTAGGAACAATGCAAGCAGATCGTAGACATAATAAAAAAAACAAGTATATATATTGTTTTATTTTCTCTGCACATTATTGGTGCTTTAAATTAGAACAATTATGTGTGTATTTACACAAAGCTTTTCACTTTGTTCTAACACGTTTTTCATAGCCTTGTAAAGAAACTGGTCCTCTGTTGTGCAGTTCATTTTTCATGATCCGCGGGTGTGAATAACCAGAGCCCTGAGCTTGAATATTTATTATATCTTCATTTCGTCTAACATACATTTGATATTTTACTGCATTGGGTTTCCTTTGTGGTTTGTGCTGGTTCACACCCAGTGATTCATGAAATTTGGAGTAGTTATCTGCCTAATCCTCCCCCAAAACTGTGACACAGGTGTAGTTAGTGGAGTACCTATTTAACCACTTGACAATCAGACCAATTTTCAGCTTTCAGCTTTCTCACACTTTGAATGACAATTACTCTGTCATGCAACACTGTACTCATATGAAATGTTTGTCCTTTTTTCACACAAAAAAAGCTTTCTTTTGGTGGTATTTAATCACTGCTGGGTTTTTTATATTTTGCGCTATAATTCCACAAAAGAA
The DNA here is from genome assembly GCA_018402905.1 of Glandirana rugosa. Classification (NCBI taxonomy): domain Eukaryota; kingdom Metazoa; phylum Chordata; class Amphibia; order Anura; family Ranidae; genus Glandirana; species Glandirana rugosa. The sequence continues at coordinate 2,080,404 of BLSH010316628.1, forward strand.
GATCCACGGAAGGGGTTTCCAGCCTTATTAGCGCTAATAGCGGCCCAAGGAACAGGAACTGCGCACGGGAGAAGATGAACCCGGCGGAAGCTGCCGACAGCAGAGGTAGGGACTTACTGCTGCTTCTTCACTGATTCAAGAGGTATGAGGAAAAAGAGGAGAATGTTGGGGGAAGGGCTATGTCTTTAACCACTTCAATACTGGGCACTTAAACCCCCTTCCTTCCCGGACCAATTTTCAGCTTTCAGCGCTGTTGCAGTTTGAATGACAATTGCGCGGTCATGCAACACTGTACCCATGTGAATTTTTTTTCATTTTTTTCAAACAAATAGAGATTTCTTTTGGTGGTATTTAATCACCCCTGGGTTTTTTATTTTTTTTGCACTATAAATTAAAAAAGACTGAAAATTTTCAAAAACAATGCATTTTTCTTCATTTCTGTTATAAAATTTTGCAAATAAGTAATTTCTCTTCATAAATTTTGACCAAAAATGATACTGCTACATTTCTTTGGTAAAAATAACCCAAATTTTTATTGGTTATTGGTGTTGGCGGACAGACAGATGTGACGGGGACTGTGACAGATGTGACGGGGACAGACAGATGTTTGGGGACTGTGACAGATGTGACGGGGACATACAGATGTTTTGGGGACTGTGACAGATGTGACGGGGACATACAGATGTTTGGGGACTGTGACAGATGTGACGGGGACATACAGATGTTTGGGGACTGTGACAGGTGTGACGGGGACATACAGATGTTTTTGGGACTGTGACAGATGTTTTGTGTATGGTGACAGATGTGATGGGGGACATACAGATGTTTTGGGGGCTGTTTTATGTGGATACTTATATGTATGGGGACAGGGGTATCAGTGTGCTTGGTGCACTGTGTGGGGGGCGATCTGTGAGAGCTTTCTGCATGAAATCATCATCATGCAGAGAGCTGTCACATAGCTGCAGATTCCCCCCTTCCCCTCCCGCACTGAGGTCTCACTGAGCTCGGCGGGGGGAGAACTGTCACAGAGATGTTCGTCTCTGTTTACAATGTGACGGCTGTGATTGGACACAGCCGTCACATGATCGGGAGGGCCAATCAGAGCGCCCATATCCCGATCTCTGCTCAGCTGGATCCTGTGATCATAATGATCACAGGATCCAGCCGCAGCGCGCCACAAGGCCGCACTGCGAGTACCCATTCTGCAGGACGTTTATGCACGTCCTGTCAGAACGGGGAAGCTCCCACCCGGCCGTATATATACAGTGGCCGGATGGGAGGTGGTTAATTTATGCTACTCACTGGTCCTGGGGGAGGAGTCAAGGCGGAGCTCTATCACAGGTATGCTTGCTGCTATGGAGGCACCAGGAAAATGCATTTTTTTTTGTTTCTGTTATAAAATTTTGCAAATTAGTAATTTTTCTTCATACATTTTGGCCAAAATTTATACTGCTACATATCTTTGGTTAAAAAAAAACTAATTAGTGTATATTATTTGGTCTTTGTGAAAGTTATAGAGTCTACAAGCTATGGTGCCAATCACTGAATATTGATCACACCTGATGCACTGACGGCCTATCTCATTTCTTGAGACCCTAACAAGCCAGGAAAGTACAAATACCCCCCAAATGACCCCTTTTTGGAAAGTAGACATTCCAAGGTATTTAGTAAGAGGCATGATGAATTTTTTGAAGTTGTAATCTTTTCCCACAATTCTTTGCAAAATGAAGATTTTTTTTCTTTTTTTTTCACAAAATTGTCAAATGTTAACAGATTATTTCTCACACCCAGCATATGCAAACCACACATTACACCCCAAAACACATTCTACTACTCCTCCTGAGAATGGCGATACATACAGGGGCCCAACATGCAGCAAGAACCATCAGGCATTCTAGGCCCTGGAGCACCAGGATAATAGAAACCCCAACAAATGACCCCATTTTGGAAAGCAAACACCCCAATGTATATTCTAAGAGGCATAATGAGTCTTTTGAACATGTCATTTTTTCTACAAGTTTTTGGAAAATGTGAAAAGAAAATATAAACGCATTTTTTTTACACAAAGTTGTCTATTTATACAATATTTCTAACACATAGCATGTACCTAGTGAAAATTACCCCTCAAAATATATTCTGCTACTCCCAAGTATGGTGATACCACATGTGTGACACTTTTACACAGCCTGGCCACATCCAGAGGCCCAACATGTCAGGTGTTCTAGGGGCATACATTTCAAATCTAATTTGACTACCTTTTACACTATTGTGAGGCACTCTGGTGGCATGGGTAGGCACTGTAGTGGCACGGATGGGCAGTGTAGTGGCATGGATGGGCATTGTAGTGGCATGGATAGGCACTGTAGTGGCATGGATGGGCACTCTAGTGGCATGGATGGGCACTATAGTGGCATGGATGTGTCATGGATGAGAACTGATGTGGTATGGATGAGCATGAATGAGGCACAAATGAGCCACGGATGGGGATGGATGAGCCGTGGATGGGGATGGATGAGCATGGATGGGGATGACTGAGCATGGATGGGGATGACTGAGCATGAATGGGGATGGATGAGCACGGATGGGGATGACTGAGCACAGATGGCATGACTGAGCACGGATGGGAATGGATGAGCATGGATGGGGATGGATGAGCACGGATGGGGATGGATGAGCACGAATAAGGATGACTGAGCACGGATAAGGATGACTGAGCACGGATAAGGATGACTGAGCACGGATAAGGATGACTGAGCACGGATGGGTATGGATGAGCACGGATGGGGATGGGTGAGCACGGATGGGAATGAATGAGCACGGATGGGTGGGTGAGCACGGCTGGGTGGGTGAACATGGATGGATGGGTGAGCATGGCTGGGTAGGTGAGCATGGATGGATGGCTGGGTGAGCATGGCTGGGTGGGTGAGCATGGATGGATGGCTGGGTGAGCATGGTTGGGTGAGGATGGCTGAATGGGTGAGCATGGATGGATGGGTGAGGATGGGTGGCTAGGTGGGTGAGGATGGCTGGGTGGGTGAGCATGGATGGGTGAGGATGGCTGGGTGGGTGAGCATGGATGGCTGGCTGGGTGAGGCTGGATGGATGGATGCAGGGTACAGCCTGTCACATAGCAGTGCTGTAGGCACTACACATCCTGCCCCCAGCGCTGCTGCATCTGCTCTCTCCCCCTCTTCTCACACACTCCAGCGATCGGTGCGGAGAGGGGAGAGAAAAGCCGGAACTTCCGCTGGCTTGTTTACATGTGATCACTCTGTCAAATGATCGCTGTGAGCACCCATTTGCCACGATCCGTGAATTGGATGTTCCAGGGTGTGCACCCCAGGGGGCGCACAGCATGCGCATTCATAGGAGGACGTCATAGTACGCCCTCCCGGGGTTAAGCAACCACCCTGTAGCCATCATTTGACTATAGGGCGCTTGTTAACTGGTTAAGGTATGTCGTCAGCTTGCTTCAGGGTGATGAGTAAGCACACAACAGGTGTGTGAAACACGTCCACCTTGCCCTTGGCATATGCTCTTGTTTGGTGGTGTCATGTCTGATCTTTGGATTATCGAATAAAAGGATTTTTCAGCCAGGATGAAGTGCAGCCATTTCTCCAATTCCAGTTTTCTTACGGCAGGTGGTCTGGGGCTTGCACCTACACTTGGAATCCTATCACCTGTGTGTGAATGTGCTCACCTGGAACAGCGGTCTCTGCTGTTTTCCTTAGTAAAGAAACTGGGGTTAGAAGGAGACCCCTGTCAACATTGGAACAAGGGAGCTTTGCAAAGCCTCTCCCCCCTTGAAAAACACGTAGCCTGGTCTGGTACAAGAAGGGGTGTGGTTGGAATATTAAGGGAAATCCATGCTATTTTTTATGACCATATTTAAACCACAATGAAGTAGATGGCTGCTGCTCTATGTAAGCCAAGCTAATTGTAAAAGAGAAAGAAAAATTAATTCAACAACCAAATATGCATAGCCAGTGTACAATGTCACTGAGATTTTTCATGAAAAGTGTACTGTTCCATAACACCAAGTCCAGCCAAGTTGCATGAAATTACCTTCTACACTCTATATGATATTTTAAAATAATTTTTTATTGCATTGGTACATGTCCCCAATAACAGCATCCAGCTCATCGTGCCCCTTTCTTTCAACAGTAGCTTGCCTATTGGCTTTGAAAATGGCAATAACAAAGCAACACGATTTACCTCCCATAGCCTTCAATGGGGTTCAATGTTAAGATTGGGGTTCACGGACTTTAAGCAGGATTCAACATACCCTCTTTGAACTAAACCCAGGCAGATTCACTCATGAGACGTATAGACTACCTACAAGAACAACAACCTTGACACATATTCTGCTCAGGTGCGAAACAGCTGTTGAAATATACGCCACATGGGGAATGTGTGGTTTTCAATCAATAGACTGACTCATAAACCCATATTGTGGTGCAGAGCAGTAGAGCACAACCACTGTGTAGCATTGCATAGCAGAAAGCAAAGCTTTCTTATATATTGAGCAAACACGAATGCTTCCATGTATCGTTTTAATTACAAAATTTACTTAGCAACATGTTTTTTAACGCAAACACATATTTAATAATTAATAATATCAAGTGGATGTTATCAAAAGCTCAGGAACAATGGGTGTGTAAAGTTAATACAGGTACCCACATCCTATAAAGTCATGAATTACAAGGAAGGTGGGGCAGCAGGATTTTCTTGGTACCATATGAGACATCACAATAGGTTAAAATCACAAAATGTTATTAGAAATTGTTAGACATTACAAAGTATCTTATATAAAACACAAGAAATATAAAATCAACCTCTATATGGCTGTACTACATCTACACAGTAAATAATACTTGCACCAAGGATGTTAGTCCAAGGAAGAGATGTGCATTTATTCAGTTGGACACGACATGTTTCATGGTAGCCCGCTTCTTCAGGAGAAAATTCAAGGGGATTCAGTTCTATAACAATGTAAAATATATGTTACATAAGACTAGTAACAATGATTGACATGCATTAAATGGGAAGATAGATATTGATAGGTGATTGCTGAAAAATGTGGCCAAACCAACACTTACCCCAGAGACCAAGTGAGGTTAGCCAATTGCCACCATGGAGGCTTCCAGGCAATCATTGCCAGGCAAGCATGGGGATAGGCTCATAAGCTACAGATGTTCTATGTATGTGTAACAATAATAGTTAGGTCCAAAGAACAACCAAACAGTATTTGAAAGGGATAATGATCTATGCGAAACACACATACCTAGATAGTAACAAATCCAGAATGATGACAATGCCAAACTATGGCGGTGGGGTAAATGGAGCAGAGCTGGACCTCAAGAAGGTGGAGGATAATATTAATCAAAGGCCTGATAAATGCCCAATGGGATGTGGCACATGAGTGGGCTAATGAAATGATAGTGTCCGGGAAGGGCTAGTATTCTAATATGGGAAGCCCCAAACCCCCAGAAACAAAAATGTATAAGGATAAAAGGAAAAAAAAGGTAAGACTATGAAGGAGGAAGATAGTGTTCACTCACCCACTTGGCCGTTATAAAACATGAGGAGACATGCTAGATGGATGAGCCGTCCAATCTGAGACCGTACAATTAAGTAACCATTCTCTGGGAATAAGTCCTATTAAGCAGATACTACAGGCCATAATGAGGTCACCACTCACCAACAATAAATACCCAGTAACCAGATATATAGGGGTCTAAGTAGAGGGCAAAGTGCATGAATACATGTGGAGATACACTATATTACCAAAAGTATTGGAACTTGTGCATTTACATGCACATGAACTTTAATGGCATCCCAGTCTTAGTCTGTAGGGTTCAATAATGAGTTGGCCCACCCTTTGCAACTATAAGAGCTTCAACTCTTTTGGGAAGGCTGTCCACACCGTTTAAGCGTGTGTCTATGGGAATGTTTGACCATTCTTCCAGAAGCGCATTTGGGAGGTCAGGCACTGATGTGAATGAGAAGGCCTGGCTAGCAGTCTCCTCTCTAATTCATCCCAAAGGTGTTCTATTGGGTTGAGGTCAGGACTCTGTGCAGGCCAGTCTAGTTCCTCCACCCCAAACTCGCTCATCCATTTCTGTATGGACCTTGTTTGTGCACTGGTGCACAGTCATGTTGCAACAGGAATGGACCATCCCCAAACTGTTCCCACAAAGTTGGAAGCATGAAATTGTCCAAAATGGCTTGGTATGCTGACGCTTTAAGAGTTACCTTCAATGGAACTAAGGGGCCAATCCCAACCCCTGAAAAACAACCCCACACCATAATCCCCCCTCCCACCAAATTATTTGGACCAGTGCACAAAGTAAGGCCTATAAAGACATGGATGAGTGAGTTTGGGGTGGAGGAACTTGGCTGGTCTGCACCTCAACCCAATAGAACACCTTTGAGATTAATTAGAGTGGAGAGCCAGGTTTTCTCGTCCACATCAGTGCCTGATCTCACAAATGCGCTTCTGAAAGAATGATCAAACATTCCCATACACACACTTAAACCTTGTGGACAGCCTTTGCAGAAGAGTTGAATCAGTTATAGCTGCAAAGGGTGAGCCAACTCAAGATTAAACCCTACAGACTAAGACTGGGATGTCAGTAAAGTTCATGTGCGTGTAAATGCAGGCGTCACAATACTTTTAGTAATATAGTGTATGTCTGCTTACATGCATCCCTCGCCATGTAAAATGTATGAGGAAATGTGGCTTTTATGGTCCATTCTACTCCAGAGATGCCCCACCTGCTCTGCTGCTGGCTAGTGAAGTCGACGGACTTGATCCCCAACTTGATCCCCAATGGTGCACACTCAGTGCCGATTCTGGAGCCACAAATAGTGCGGGATGCCCTAACTATTATTGTTATACATACATAGAACTTCTGCGGCTTATGAGCCTATTCCCATGCTCACCTAGAAATGATTGCCTTGATGCCTCCATGGAACTACAGAGAACTTCTGCGGCTTATGAGCCTATTCCCATGCTCACCTAGAAATGATTGCCTTGATGCCTCCATGGTGGCCGTTGGCTAACCCCACCTGAGTGATGGTTTGGCCACATTTTTCGGCAATCACCTATCAATGTCTATCTTCCCATTAAATGCGTGTCAATCATTGTTACTGGTCTTATGTTACATATATTTTTCATTGTTATAGAACTCAATCCCCTTAAATTTTCTCCTGAAGAAGTGGGCTACCACGAAACATGTCGAGTCCAACTGTGTGGATGTAGTACAGCCATATAGAGGGTTACTTTTATATTTCTTGTGTTTTATATATGATAATGTCTTTTTTTTGTAATGTCCAACAATTTATAATAAAATTTTGTGTTTTAATGGATTGTGGTGTCTCATACGGTACAAAGAAAATCCTACTGCTTCCTTTTTATTCCAATATTAAGTGGATATTAATGTGGATATCAGGAAAAACATTCAAACGGTATGCTGCCTTTTTAGATAAATGTACACATTTCTACACTTTTCACAATAAGTTGTCTGTTGTTTGAACTTTCTCCTAAAATATGCCATAAAAACGTATGTTATTCTTATACAATGGCATACACCTTTATGTATTTTGTTTACAACAGTAGTATGTGTTTTTCACATGATCAGACAGACGTTGTCTGTAGATGTTGCTGTACACCTCACACACACGTACATGATTGTGTTGACATTCTAGGAAACCTTGACATTGGTCACCAAAGCTGTTCACAAATGCCTGACACTATCAGGTGCTTGTTCTTTGCCCTCTGGTAAATACCTAGAAGCAAACTGGTTATATCCAGATCTGTGTACAAGTTGCTGTCATTCTATTGTGACATAGGAACAGTGTTCAGTCAGCATGTGATGTGCAGAACTTTCAGAAACAGTAAGGTAAAGCTTGTTCACATCCTGTCCTAGATTAACTTATTCTGACACTTCCCATGTAAATCTAAAAATCTGCTTTTTTTTTTCTTGCAAAAATTTCTTAGAACCCCCAAAAATTATATATTTTTGTGAGCAGAGGTCCTAGAAAATAAAATGGTGGGTGCTGAATTTTTTTTTACGTCACACGGTATTTATGCAGCAGTTTTTCAAACACAATTTTTTGGGAAAAACAAATTTGAATGCACAAAAACACAATATAATACCTAATTGTTTGGTAAAATATAAAAGATGATGTTACGCCAAGCAAATTGATACCAGGTCATGCTTCACCACTTCAGCCCCGGATGGTTTCACTCCCTTCCTGACCAAAGCATTTTTTGCAATACGGCACTGCGTTGCTTTAACTGACAATTGCACGGCGTGCGACGCTGCACCCAAATAAAATTCATGTTTTTCCCCACAAATACAACTTTCTTTTGGTGGTATTTGATCACCTCTGCGGTTTTTATTTTTGCGCTATAAACAAAATTTAGGCCAATATGTATTCTGCTACATATTTTTGGTAAAAGAAATCACAATAAGGGCTAGTTTACACATGCTTCGGCTTCAACGCTCATTAAAGCTCATACAGCTTCAACAAGCTTTTATGATGTGTTTTTGAGGCTTCAGCTGTGCTTCGAAGAGGCTTCAGTGAGGCTTCAACAAGGCTTCGAGGAGGCTTCAGTGATGCACTTTTGAAGCCTTGTTGAAGCTTGGTAAATGCCCTGTGTGTTTGTTGACATCTCACATCTGCAATTTCTCCAAAACAAAGCGAAGCTAAAGCTGAATTACAGCCTCTGAAAAGCCGCAGGTGCTTCAAGCGAGCTTCAAACAAGCTTTGTCATAGACTTCTATGGAGGCGTTGGAGAGGCTTTGAAGCTTGGCTAAAGCTACATGGGGTATAATTTTTGACACAAAGCTGAAGCAAAGCAAAGCCAACTCAAGGTGTAAACAGGACTGTAAGCCAATCATTTTATTAAGTGACATGGGCTTTGACTGGCGTTAACAGAGCTTTAACAACTCCTGTCTGACGCCCTGTTTTGAAGCAAAGTGTAAACGAGCCCTAAGCATATATTGATTGGTTTGCGCAAATGTTATCGCGTCTACAACTCTGGAATAGATTTATGGACTTTTTATGGATTTTTATTATATTTTTACTAGTAATGGCGGCGAGCAGCGATTTTTAGCCAGACTGCGACAATGCGGCAGACAGACAAATCTGACACTAAGTGACACTTTTTGGGGACCAGTGACAGGCAGCAGAAGGCGACGGGAGGGGCAGAGACCCCCTTCTTCCACTTGTAAAAACAACCCAGTGTCTATTTAGCTGCTCAGATTGCTTTTACATTTTTCAACATCACGCCAGCTAAATTGAAAAAGATACCAGGGTAATGACTGCAGCTGTATCCATGGTCCCGGTATAACCACTTCAGCCGGAGGATGTACGTCCTTTCGGAGGAAGCGGTTAACACAGGCTCAATGCATGGGCACATAGTAAACAGATGTTTTCTATGTTTCCCATTCACATCAATCACATCAAATGGTGTGATGCACTTCATAAACATACAGCATGTATGCATTTTTATGCAATGCAACTCACTGCACGGCATGTCACCAGGCGCAGATTGACATAACATGTTGCCGTGCATAGAGTTGAAAAAAGTGTTAATTTATGACACTTTAATAAAGTAGACCCCAATCGCACTTGTAAGGCTGCTTTCACACTGATACGATTTTTGCAGCATTTTTACCATGCCAAAAATGCAACGAAAACATAGTCCATTTAAATCCTTTGGGACTCTTCACACTGCTGCACTGCGGGTATGGTGCATTTTAAAAAGTCCTGCATGCTGCATTTCTTAGTCTAGGTTCACATCTATGCGGTTGCAGCCGTTTTCCAGGCACGTTTTACAGTGCATTTTGCATTTTTAACCCCACGTTTTTACTGCATGCAGTTTTCATGCATTTTGTGTTTTTTTCCTCTGTATATGGCTGGTTGCTAAGGAAGCTGCCCACCACATCCTTAACAACCAATGAGTTATCAGCTGATAGCTGAATGTAAAAAAAAGAATTGCAGATTTGTGAAATTTGTGAAAAAAATGGCGCGGGTCCCCCCCATCCATAATAGGCCCTTTGGGTCAAAATTTAAAAAAAGAATGGCGTAGGATCCCCCCAAATCCATGCCAGACCCTTTTATGAGCATGCAGCCCGGTAGATCAGGAAAGGGAGGGGACGAGTGAGCGCTCCCCCCCTCCTGAACTATACCAGGTATGCCCTCAAAATAAGAGGGTGCGTTAGGGCGAGGGGCTCTGCTCTGTTGATGGGGACAAGGGCCTCTCCCCACAACCCTGGGTTGTGGTTGTGGGGGTCTGTGGATGGGGCTTATCAGAATCTGGAAGCCCCCTTTAACAAGGAGGTCCCCAGATCCTGCTTCCCCCCATTTGAATGAGTATGGGGTACATTGTACCCTTACTCATTCACCAAAAAAAGTGCCACATAAAAAAAACCACAAGCACAGTTTATGACAATTTCTTTCTTGAAAACCTAAAAATAATGTCCCCCCGATGTAGATCCATCGTCAATCACGCTGCCCACTGGACTGCTGGACCAAAAAAAAAAAGTTCTGCACTCATCGAAGGCTAACCGCCGACTGCCCGCTTCTCCATCTGCCAGTTCTTAAATAGGTAAATTCTTGGATTTTTAATAAAGGAATTGTCAAAAACTGTGTTTGTGTTTTTTTGTCTGTGTGACACTTTTTTTGGTGAATGGGGACAAGGTTGTTTGGGGTGGAGTGACAAAGCACCCCCCCTTTTTGAGGGAATGTGGCCTGGTATGGTTCGGGGGGGGGGGGGGTGCTTGCTTGTCCCTTCTCTTTCCTGGCTTGCCAGGCTGCATGCTCGCAGAAGTGCTTGGCATGGATTTGGGGGGACCCCACGCCATTTTTTTATTTTATTTTGGCTTGGGGTCCCCGTCCAAATCCATACCAGACCCGAAGGCCTGGTATGAATTTGGGGGGGGGGGACACTTTGTTTTTTTCACTAACTTTTTTGCAGGCAATTCTTTTTACATTTAGCTGTCAGTGGGGAACCTCACTGACAGCTGATGACTCATTGGTTGCTAAGGATGCGGCGGACAGCTTCACTGGCCCTCTCATTAGCAGCCAGCTATATACAGTGTTTTTAAAGGGAAAAAAACAAAAAACACATATAAAAAATGCATCAAAACACTTGCATTTCTGTTGCAACTCTATTAAAGTCTATTACATGCAAAACACAATCTGCTCCGGGAAAAAAGTCTCTGACCCTTTCCAAAAAGGCACCGGCTGAAAAATGCATAGATGTCAACATGTACCATTGGAAACCATGTTAAATGTACTGTAGTGTGTTTCTGCAAAATGCACCAAAGAGTGCATAGGTGTGAAGGCAGGGTTAGTGTGTTTTTCAAATGAATGGAAAACACAGCAAAAATTTGGCAAAAATGCATCAAAAAAGCACCTGCGCTGAATTTTTTTATTCATATGTCCAAGTTTCACAGGTGCATGATGGGTAATAGGCACCCAGAAAATGTGAAGAAATATGCGTTTTTTACTGCGTTTTTGCAATGAAGCAGTGTGGAAGCAGCTTAAATGGTGGTGTTAGTGATTACATACTGGACAGCCAGTGGGGATCTCAGGTAATCGCTCCATTATATTACACGCAAGTGGCTGTGATTAGCTGTGGTAGCTGTCAGTCTCCCATTGCTTTCAATGGGTCTGCCTCCAACAGATCAATATACAAGAAATCAATCAGCGCAGTAAAACAAAATAAGGAATAAGCAGCTGTACACTAAGGGAAAAATTCATCAAATCCCCACCAGACTTATAATATAAAAGAGTGCAGCGCTATAAATATTGATGATATTAGTCAAAACATATAAAAGATATTAAAGTCCATGATAAGCTTCAAGCATTTCCAAATGAGAAGTCCCACAGGTGCAACACATGCCAGAAACAGGTGCTTCAGTGTTAACCACCACCAGTAAATAGATGGCCGCTCACCTCCCTGTGTGGATCCCCAGATAAAGGATCATATGTGCTCTTAGCCCTCTAACGAGGGGGTAATGATAAATCAGCCACAGAACCACTTCAGGATCAACAGCCAACAGTGCGTTCTTGGTCCTTCCTTGGACTCTGGGACGCTGCCAGAAAAATCTTCTCGTCGCCACTCTCTTCTCCCAGTCGCAGAATCATTACAGGGCCCACTAACAGCTTCCAACCGGCCCCGTCCAACTGTATACTTTTCAGTCTCTCTTCAACTTCCGCCTCCGCCAGGAGCATGCCGGGAGATGTAGTCCTGTCAGAAGGCCAAGCGGCTCAAAGGGCCTCCAACAGATAATTGCTAGGAACCCCCTCTGGCTCTTCCACATGTAATCGCTGATGGCCCCATTCACACGCATGAATGGAGCCGTAATGAAAAGTAAACAATGCGATTGATTGTATCAATGCATTGCACCATTCCTCACCTCCCCTACACAACATACACCAGGGTGTCTGCATTTTAGTTTGTGGGCTGCTGTGAATGAGCCCTGCAATATTGTTTTCTGTAATTGTTTTCAGTTAAAGTGAGTCATAGGCAAATATGGCAGCCAGACATTCCAATCTCTGGATGGTCATTGCAATAAAACCTTGTTCCAAAAATATACTGTACGTTGTAATGTCAATAGGGACCCTCCCTATGGTAACCTGGTGAAAGTTACTGGTCTCTCTGTATCAATGTAAAAAACAGGGCTTTACTAAGAATTGTACTGGAAATAGGAGAGGCGCTTTCAAGAAACAGGATATAACATGAGATAAGTGTTTAAGTAATTGTGTAAGTACACTTACAGGTATTTATAACCTCTCAGAAAGATCACCGTACAACTCCTAACAAGGCCTTCATCTACCTTTCTCTCCAAAAAGACAGATCCATCTTTCTTCAGGCATCATCCAAGATCAGCGTCTACTTCCTGGACCAAGAGATGAAACAGTCATGTAAATAATTAAAGTATAACACTTACAGGTTTTTATAGCCTCTCAGAAAGATCACAGTACAACTCCTAACAAGACCTTCATCTACCTTTCTCTCCAAAAAGACAGATCCATCTTTCTTCAGGCATCATCCAAGATCAGCGTCTACTTCCTGAACCAAGAGATGAAACAGTCATGTAAATAATTATAAGTATAACACTTACAGGTTTTTATAGCCTCTCAGAAAGATCACAGTACAACTCCTAACAAGGCCTTCATCTACCTTTCTCTCCAAAAAGACAGATCCATCTTTCTTCAGGCATCATCCAAGATCAGCGTCTACTTCCTGGACCAAGAGATGAAACAGTCATGTAAATAATTATAAGTATAACACTTACAGGTTTTTATAGCCTCTCAGAAAGATCACAGTACAACTCCTGACAAGGCCTTCATCTACCTTTCTCTCCAAAAAGACAGATCCATCTTTCTTCAGGCATCATCCAAGATCAGCGTCTACTTCCTGGACCAAGAGATGAAACAGTCATGTAAATAATTATAAGTATAACACTTACAGGTTTTTATAGCCTCTCAGAAAGATCACAGTACAACTCCTGACAAGGCCTACATCTACCTTTCTCTCCAAAAAGATAGACCCATCTATCTTCAGGTATCATTCAAGATCAGCGTCTACTTCCTGGACCAAGAGATGAAACAGTCATGTAAAGAATTGTGTAAGTATAACACTTACAGGTTTTTATAGCCTCTCAGAAAGATCACAGTACAACTCCTGACAAGGCCTACATCTACCTTTCTCTCCAAAAAGATAGACCCATCTATCTTCAGGTATCATTCAAGATCAGCGTCTACTTCCTGGACCAAGAGATGAAACAGTCATGTAAAGAATTGTGTAAGTATAACACTTACAGGTTTTTATAGCCTCTCAAAAAGATCACCGTAAAACTCCTAACAAGGCCTTCATCTACCTTTCTCCCCAAAAAGATAGACCCATCTTTCTTCAGGTATCATTCAAGATCAGCGTCTACTTCCTGGACCAAGAGATGAAACAGTCATGTAAAGAATTGTGTAAGTATAACACTTACAGGTTTTTATAGCCTCTCAGAAAGATCACAGTACAACTCCTGACAAGGCCTTCATCTACCTTTCTCTCCAAAAAGACAGATCCATCTTTCTTCAGGCATCATCCAAGAGCAGCATCTACTTCTTGGACCAAGAGATGACACAGTCTTGTAAATCTTGGTGTCTATGTATTTCTTGGCTGTGGTCATGAATATCTGACACAGATCAGCCCCTGTTGCAGCCTGTCAATTTGTGTCCTGCTAAAAAGTTTTAATGTTGCAGTCTGGAGAGAGGAGATTGAGTAAATGTTTTCTTCCTGCCTGCATAAGGCTGGGTACAGACGGTACATTTTTTTTTGTTCAACCCAGCATGCTGAATAAAAAAAAATACGTACAGAACACTGTACTATCACATCCGATGTTAGTACGTCGAACTCCCCCGCTGAGCTACTGTGTTCTGACAGGGGGACTACCCCCACCAGAACACCAATGGCGGCAAGCACTGATCGGATGCTGGTTTTCCAGCATGCTTGTTTGACAGAAGGCTTCAGTCGGATGAAGAGCTTTACATATGACCAAAAGTCAGCCGGTTCCTGGCGAACCGACCTTTTTCAGACGATTTTTGTCCCGTGTGTGTACCCAGCATTAGCATGATGCCATTGTCTCAGGCTTGGCAAAGTCACTTCATTGGCGTTCAAGGACACCATGTTAATGAAAAGTGATTTTTTTTTTTTGAAAATGCAAATACGGCTGTATATTATGACTTTAGAAATGTATTCCTAAAGAGTAGTAAAGTTACTGAAAAGTCTGCTTTAATTATTGCCAACATTGTGGGCTGTTATGTTAATCTGTACACAGTTATAACAACAGCAAAAACAAACAACTGCAATCATGAGGTTTATGCTGACCTAAAATTTATATTTAGTTTTGGATAGAGAGTGAAAGAGTTAAAACCTAATTTTTACTGCTATCTGGAGTTCTGTTAAGGAGATGTGCTCTCACTTCCTAACCATGTGACAAAAGTTTCACTAAACAGGAAGTAGAGCTGCACGATTAAACGTATTAAAATTGCGATCTCGATTCACCCCCCCCCTGCGATCTCCATCAGTCATTACAGGGATTTTCAGTGCAGTTAATGGAGTCCGACTTGCGGGGTGACTCAGCGCGACTTGACTGTAATAGAAGTCAATACAAGTCGCCTGAAGTCTCCCCAGGAATCTTTTTCTAAAGTCGGAGCGACTTGAGTCTCTCCTATCTGGGCAGACTGCCAAATCTGGGCAGAGAGCCAAGTCTGAAATTACTGTTGATAAAAGAAGCAAAAAGATACTATGTTTCAAATGATCAAAGGGTTGAACTGTATTGAAGAGTTTAGTTTAACCATTTAAAGACTAAATCTTTTCTGCCATTTGTTGCTTACAAGTAAAAATCCAGTATTTTCTGCTAGAAAATTACTTGGAACCCCCAAAACATTATATATATATATTTTAAGCAGAGACCATAGAGAATAAGATGGCGGTTGCTGCAATATTTTATGTCACACGGTTTTTGCGCAGCATTCTTTCAAACGCAATTTTTTGGGAAAAATTACACTTTCAAAAAAATAAACAGTGCTGATAGCCCAATTTTTTTTATATATGTAAGATGTTACACCGCAAGAATCGTGATCTTTATTCTAAGCAAAAAAATTGTGATTCTCATTTTGGCCAGAATCGTGCAGCTCTAACAGAAAGTGATTAAATTCTTCTACAGCCAAAGCCAAGTTTGTCATTAGCTGTCACGTGCCTATAGTTGCCATTCAGACAGGGTCACCTTAAATATGTGGAACCAGGTGTAATTTTGACACTGCTGCACCCCGAAGTCATCTCTAGAGGAGGCCACCACTGTAGTCCCTAGAGCTCCATCCCAGCAGGGGCCCATCACTCTCACTACTGAGCTCCTTGCACTTCGGCACTGGTAGGGCCAGCTTGCACAGCTCCAGAGCACAGTCCTCCCTGCTCAGCACCAGAAGTGAAGCTTACTCTTCCCATGCTGCTGCTCTGTCCACCCACAGTGGCTCCTCAGACTGCAGGGTAGCTGTCAAAGTAATAGGTCATCCCGAGCTGCTCTGCTACTGTTATATGCAGGACGGAGCTGTTGATTTGACAGCCATTCTACAGTGAGTGCCAAGTGGGAGAGGTCTATGAAAGCCCATTCACTGATCTCCTCTGAGCACTTAAGGTTCTTACCTTCAGTCTGCCAGTGCACTGAGCTGGCTAGGATTCAGATGGGGGACTCTCTGTCCCAAGCATGTATCTGAGTGTCACAGAGGAGGCATCAGGGGTCTAATAGATGATGTTTTTATAATGAGTACTTGTCAGCCACAGAAAAACGAATACTGCCCTCTCTCACACCCTATGCACACGCCACCTGCACATACTGCCCCATGTCAGACCTTCTGCGCTCCTCCTCAGTCTATACTGTCTACACTTAGCACTCTTCTCCTATTAAGGCTCAGTGCTGGGTTCACACTTGGCTATCAGCAATTGGACTGCTGCTCCTAAAAGGAGTGAATACCCTACTAAACAAATACTATATATAAAATGAGGGCGCTGTCTCCAGATAAGATATCTTATGATATAAAAATCATATATACAATGTATGCAAAAATAAAAATCAATAATCCTTCAGCTATTAAGATGTCAATCAATGGTGTAAGATATCTGTTATCTGTGATGCTGAACAAAGCTACAGTTGCCTGCGGTTTAGACATTAATGGCTGTGTGCTGAGTTATTTTGAGGGGACAGCAAATGTACACTGTTAGGCTCCATGCACACTGTATCTGATAAACGACCGTTTTTGGTCGTTTTGGCGTTTTTTTTTTAACAGCCCAAAACTGCCACTTTATGTTATCCTATGTGTCCATGCACACATGGACGTTAATTTTCGTTTATCAGCAGTGGCGTTTTTGGGCTGTTATCTGAACACCCTGAATTGGTGTTCAAAAGTCGTTCTTTTGACCACAAAAAATGGCGGACGCCGATAAACGCTCATAAACGCCGGTAAACGACTGTTTATCTGCGTCCAGCGTTTTTTGCAGTCAATGGAAGCTCCAAAGAATTTGTGTAATTGATCCTCTTGAGTCTAGCCCTCTAATTGGGAACAAATGGAAGCTAATGAAGAAAAGAAAAAAACGCAGACGCCGATAAACGCCAGTAAACGCTGCTTACAAAATGCTGCAAAATAACGTTTTGTAAGCAGCGTCTCCTGCCCGACGCTGAGAGAGCCCAGATAGCGTTAATTTTGCATGGAGCCTAATACAAGCTGTACACTCACTACTTTACATTGTAGCAAAGTGTTATTTCTTCAGTGTTGTCACATGAAAAGGTATAATAAAATATTTACAAAAATGTGAAGGGTGTACACACTTTTGTGAGATACTGTGTATGTATATATATAGATATATATATATATATACAAAAATCAAACTGTAAAAAATAATAAAGAGTCCAAGAGAAAAGGAAAAAGTGCTCAGTGCTTGATATTGTAGCATCTGTTATAAAAGGGGCACCACTCCGCCACCTCTGTGCTCATATAAACTGACAAGCTGCTTACCAGAACCACTGATCTCTAAGGAATCCAAAGCGCTCTATGGTATACTCCCCAAGGCAGCCACAGCTCACTGCCAACTGACTCCAAACAGCTCAGACAAGTACAACCATTCCGCTACAATTGATATATGTATTAAAAGCAAGGAGGAGAATTCATAGTGCAAAACAAAATAACACATTATTAAAGAGTAAACATTTATTACAGACTGAGTAAAACCATAGGCATGTAATACATCCACAGTACACAACCGCAACTCCGCTCTGCACTCCTCTCCTGCACATATTGCTTGCAGTTATGTCATTTGTACTCCTCTCCTGCACATACTGATTGCTGTCATGTCCTCTGCACTCCTCTCTTGCACATACTGCCTGTCATCATGTGTTCTCCACTCCGCTCCTGCAGATATTGCCTGCCGTTGTGTCCTCTGCACTCCTCTCTTGCACATACTGCCTGTCGTCATGTCCTCTGCACTCCTTTCCTGCAGATATTGCCTGCCATCACGTCCTCTGCACTCCTCTCCTGAACATACTGCCTGTCGCCATGTCCTCTGCACTCTTCTCCTGCACATGCTGCCTGTCGACATGTTCTCTGTACTCCTCTCATGCACACATTGCCTGCTGTCATGTCCTCTGCTCTCCTCTCCTGCACATACTGCCTGTCGTCATGTCCTCTGCACTCCTTTCCTGCACATATTGCCTGCCATCGTGTCCTTTGCACTCCTTTCCTGCACATACTGGCTGCCATTGTGTCCTCTGTACTCCTCTCCTGCACATACTGCCTGTCGTCATATGATCTGTACTCCTCTTCTGCACATCCTGCCTGTCGTCATATGATCTGTACTCCTTTTCTGCACATGCTGTCTGCCATCATGTGATCTGTACTCTTCTCCTGCACCTACGGCCTGTCATCATGTCTTCTGCACTCCCCTCCTGCATATACTGCCTGCCGTCATGTCCTCTGTACTCCTCTCCTGCACATGCTGCCTGCCCTCATGTGATCTGTACTCCTCTCCTGCACATGCTGTCTGCCACCATGTCCTCTGCACTCCTCTCCTGCACATACTGCCTACCATCATGTCTTCTGCACTCCTCTCCTGCACATATTGCCTGACATCATGTCCTCTGTTTCCTCTCCTGCACTTACTGCCTGTCGTCATGTCCTTTGCACTCCATTCCTGCACATATTGCTTGCTTTCACCACTTCTGCCCTCCTCTTCTGCACATACTGCTTGCTGTCATGTCATTTGTACTCCTCTCCTGCACATAGTGCCTGCCATCATGTCTTCTGCACTCCTCTCCAGCACATACTACTTGCTGTCACGTCCTCTGCACTCCTCTTCTGCACATATTGCTTGCTGTCATGTCATCTGCACTCCTCTCCGGTACATACTGCCTGCTGTCATGTGATCTGTACTCCTCTACTGCACATACTGCCTGCTGTCATGTCATCTGCACTCCTCTCCTGCACATACTGCCTACCATCATGTCTTCTGCACTCCTCTCCTGCACATATTGCCTGACATCATGTCCTCTGTTTTCCTCTCCTGCACTTACTGCCTGTCGTCATGTCCTTTGCACTCCATTCCTGCACATATTGCTTATTTTCACCTCTTCTGCCCTCCTCTTCTGTACATACTGCTTGCTGTCATGTCATTTGTACTCCTCTCCTGCACATAGTGCCTGCCATCATGTCCTCTGCACTCCTCTCCTGCACATGCTGCCTGCCATCATGTCTTCTGCACTCCTCTCCAGTACATACTGCCTGCTGTAATATCCTCTGCACTCCTCTTCGGCACATACTGCCTGCTGTCATGTCCTCTGCACTCCTCTCCAGCACATACTGCCTGCTGTCATGTCCTCTGCACTCCTCTCCGGCACATACTGCCTGCTGTCATGTCCTCTGCACTCCTCTCCTGCACATACTGCCTGCTGTCATGTGATCTGTACTCCTCTCCTGAACATACAGCCTGCTATCATGTCATCTGCACTCCTCTCCTGCACATACTGCCTGCCATCATGTCTTCTGCACTCCTCTCCTGCACATACTGCTTGCTGTCATGTCATTTGTACTCCTCTCCTGCACATAGTGCCTGCCATCATGCCCTCTGCACTCCTCTCCTGCACATGCTGCCTGCCATCATGTCTTCTGCACTCCTCTCCAGTACATACTGCCTGCTGTAATATCCTCTGCACTCCTCTTCGGGACATACTGCCTGCTGTCATGTCCTCTGCACTCCTCTCCTGCACATACTGCCTGCTGTCATGTCCTCTGCACTCCTC
>BLSH010316628.1:2109233-2134922 GCA_018402905.1 Glandirana rugosa
AACTGTAAGTTCCGTATTGCATATGTCCACTATGAGTTTTTAATCTTATAACACGTTTTCAATTAAATAAAGTCATTACGTTGAATTTTCCTGCACAACTGTCAGGTCAGCAGTCTTTCCCATGATTGTGATTCCTATTGAACCAGACTGAGAGACCATTTAAAGGCTCAGGAACCCTTTGCAGGTGTTATGGCTTAATTAGGTGATTAGAGTGGGACACGTTGAGCCTAGAATATTGCACCTTTTCACAATATTCTAATTTTCTGAGATTGTGGATTTGGGGTTTTCATGAGCTGTAAGCCATAATCATCACAATTATGACAAATCACGGCTTGAACTATCTTGCTTTGCATGTAATGAGTCTCATATATTAGTTTCACCTTTTAAGTTGCATTACTGAAATAAATTAACTTTTGCACAATATTCTAATTTTTGAGTATCACCTGTATACGTTATGCCTTGAATGTCAACTTACAAAAGTTTTTAGTATCCAACTTGAGCGCAAATTATCTTTGCAGCCTGATGTGATTTATTCCAAATAGTTTCGCCTCATTTTAATTTTTACTCATCTTTCTCTGTATCGTTTGTGTTCTCTGTATGTGTGGATTTCCGCTTCTAGAGCCTGCATTTCAAAGCAAGGCTTGGCTGTTCCCATCAATACATGGAGAGACACTTCCATTTTTTTATCCTGTTCTTGCAAATAAAGTTATTAATTACTGCCGGAATTTAAGCGTGGAACGCACACCACGCCGCCATCTTGTCAAAGGCAGAAGTAGCTGCAATTACATTCATTGGAACTTATTGTTTAGAGACTATATAAGCACAGTTTTGGGGGGTCGATAACCCCCAGACAACGTTGAAGAGGACGAAACGCATCAGGTGTTGCTGAACTCAGATTGCTGTTATATATTCGCTGTGCCAGCTGTATTTTTACCTATGAGCTCAAACCGTTCTTGGATAATGTAAGTGTATTTCCATAATATAACTCCCTGTTTAAAAGGTTTTATGCTATGTGAGGTCCCATTCTTCGCATGCACCGTTGTCCCTTTGGAGTGCTACTTCTAAGAGGTATATTCGTTGTTACGACTCCCCTCTATTTCCATTGGACATCCCCAAGTGATGCCTGTCTGTATGATGTTTCTACTGGACATCTAGATCAAGATAGTTGGTTCCTGTTTCATACTTTTGCAGTATATTCAAGCTTGAAGATATTGGCTTTCCAGTAAGCCCTGCATCCTTAAGGTAGTGGATTTCACTTAGATTTGCATGGCACACATCTGAATGTACAGTGGGGCAAATTTAGTCAGCCACCAATTGTGCAAGTTCTCCCACATAAAAAGATTAGAGAGGCCTGTCATTTTCATCATAGGTACACTTCAACTATGAGAGACAAAATGAGAAAAAAAATCCAGGAAATCACACTGTCTGATTCTTAAATAATTTATTTGCAAATTATGATGGAAAATAAGTATTTGGTCAATAACAAAAGTTCATCTCAATACTTTGTTATATACCCTTTGTTGGCAATGACAGAGGTCAAAAGTTTTCTGTAAGTCTCCACAAGGTTTTTACACACTGTTGCTGGTAGTTTGGCCCATTCCTCCATGCAGATCTCCTCTAGAGCAGTGATGTTTTGGGGCTGCCGCTGGGCAACACGGATTTATGAGTTATGACCTATGGCCTGGTTTGAAGTTGTTCAAAGGGGTGCAGGTTGGTTCTGGCGTATTCCAAAAGAACTTGGGTCTGTAAAGCACTTTTGGGTATGAAGTAATACTGCTATGGGTTATCAAGTGAAGGAACAAGCTACAAGCAACCACCCATTAAGCGTGGTACCTGGTAAAGGTGATTGGTCCTCCAGTAGCGAGGGAGTCAATGTTCTGGCTCCCTCCCTATGGTCGGTATTCAATTGCAACTGGATCCAAACCTGTGTTATGGAGATCTTTTGCCTGGTCACAAGGTACAGGAAGAGTTTAGTGAGAGGACACATGAGGTCTACCTTATGTTTTTGCCGGGACCCCATTCTGTTAGTGGGAATGAGATAACAGATGTACACCGGACTGTTGGAGTGGGCACTAGCGAAAGATGCCCCTCCTAATGCAAACATACAAGTTACAGTGTATAGTGACATGGCATCCACTCTTTTAACACTAAATAGATGTAACATTTTGTTTCCTTACTTTCAAACCGCCTATTAATTACATGTATTTTTTACTCACAATTTAGTTTCTCTCGCTGCTGGACTTTTCCATTTTAGGTGAGGGCATCTGAAGGCCATCCGTAGTCTCCTGGCATCTCTTCCTAAAAGAATCTCTTCCTGTCTGGAAATAACACGATTTTACAGTACAGGGAAGCCCACTGACTCCTGGGAAATGATGAGTCACATCTCCCAGGAGGCCAGAGGAAGCAGGAAGTGAGGAGAAGAGCCTAAGACCTAATAGGGGCAGATTACAGAGACCACCTAGCAACAAGCGACTTAGGCTGAGTATAATTTATTTTTTCCTTCAAAGGTAAGTCTATATAGGCAAGGGACTTGAATGATGTAAAAAAAAAAATTCTGGGTGGAACTCCACTTTAATTTTAGATTAAGGCCGGCCATGCATGGTTTGAATCCCAACCAGTTTAGCAGGAACCAGCTGAGATTCAAACCATTATTGGGCAGACTGAATATACCAAGTTAATCGATCGATCAACTTGGGTACAACCAGCCTGCTGATTTCACTTTTGATTATCACAAGCTGTTGCTATAGCCACTAGCGATAATCACTGTCTTCTCCCAGCCGGGAGAAGGCAATTGCTCGGCAGGAGAGAATTTGCCAGTCAGCACTGTATGTGTTGATGGGGGAACCATGCAAATTTCTTTTCTGCAACCTGTGGTTGCAGAGAAGAATTTTGCACCGTAGATCTTCACCTGACTGCAGTCTCCACCTGGTCATCGGCATTGATGAGCACATTCCATGCAAGAGTTATCCAGCGGCGGCTGATGCCTCCCCGCCACTGACAAGTAAAAAAAAAAGTCAGCCCAGCCCCCCTGCAGGAGGTGCCGGTACATTGACTTTTCTTTTTCCTTGGCTCAGCAAGTAGTGAGCCAATTGGTCAGCCATTAAAGTCTATGTATGTGCGCTGAACAAGCGCACACACATAGTCTGATTGGCTGCCCCCTGAGCCATCACAGCCAATGACTCTCTGGCATTGGCTTCTGTGGGCGGGGGCGGGACTGTGGCAGAGGTGCTGCCTGTGTGATTACTCATACAGGCTCAGCACTCCACGGGGTTTCAGTGCCGAGCTGCTCAGCATGCTGACTGCAAGCCAATCTCTGCATACACCTGGCCTGCCTGCCATGTCCTATCTGATGCTCTGTATGCCCTATCTGATGCCCTGTATGCCCTATCTGATGTCCTGTATGCCCTGTCTGATGCCCTGTATGCCCTATCTGATGTCCTGTATGCCCTGTCTGATGCCCTGTATGCCCTATCTGATGCCCTGTGTGCCCTATCTGATGCTCTGTTATCTGATGCCCTGTATGCCCTATCTGATGCTCTGTATGCCCTATCTGATGCCCTGTATGCCCTATCTGATGCTCTGTATGCCCTATTTGATGCCCTGTATGCCCTATCTGATGCCCTGTATGCCCTATCAGATGCTCTGTATGCCCTATCTGGGACCCTGTATACCCTATCTGGTGCCCTGTATGCCCTATCTGGTGCTCTGTATGCCTTATCTGGTGCTCTGTATGCCCTATCTGGGACTTTGTATACTGCTATATGGTGATTCTGTATACTGCTATCTGGTGATGCTGTATACCCCTGACACAAGGGGTGGAAACTATAAGGGGCGTGGTTTATGAGAAGTGGGAGGGGTCAAAAAGGAAGGGCGGGGTCTGGCACCCCCCCATCCTAAAACTTCACCAGCCGTCACTGGAAGTATCCCTGCATGCATGGGTGTGGATGACCCCACTCAACAGGGGGACAAAGATATGCTAACTAGATTTAGCTGTGCCAATGCTGTATGCCTTATCTGGAAATAACGGAAGTTTGCAGAATGGGAAAATTCATACTTCTGCCTAAAGTCCTCAAGGAATTGAAAAGCACCATTTTCATACAATTGGGAAAGGTATTTAACCCAATATCTAGCCCACAATTGTCCCTTGTCACTAGTGTAAAGGAGCCCTTACAGTGTCCAGAAGGTGTCTTCTGCACTGATCATACATGCTAGATTGCTGCAATAAAAATGCTCAAAAAAGTTATTCCATGCACTGGTTACATAGAAGTAAATATATAGCTAGTTCCTGGTAAACCTAGGGTCAGGAATATCAGTATTTTCTGGTGAGAGCAGTAAAATGAATTGTCAGCTGCTGTTTTCTCAGGTGATACACATGAGCCAGATGATGGATATTATGAAGAAAAAGACTTGCTGTTGTCTGTGGACACTGGAGTTCCCTCTTCCTGTGACATTTTTATTCATCCACTCAGCTGGCATTTTTCAGTTTCCTGGAACAGTCTCGGGTTATGGTGCCATTATAAGCATATGAGTATGTATATGTATATGTGTGAAGGGCCAGCTGTCACATAACAGGCAAGGTTAAACTGAATCGCTCCTCTAGCATGTACCTATAATTGTAGCCTCACTGATTCAACTTCTGCTAGAAAATGCAGCCAAACAAGATTAAATTGCACTTTTAAAGTGGTAGTAAACCCATGCATTTAACAGGTTAAAAACCAGTCACATTTCCGGCACGTGCCGGAAATGTAACACTCCCATTGGTTGTGCTCTAAACCAAACTGTCAAACCATCCAATGGCTGGTATCATAGCTGATCACATGTGCAGCATCATGGCAGTTGTAGATTAAACAGAGGCCAAGATGGCAGCTTCCTTGGCTGAAAATGATCGGAGGGTTTACTACCACTTTAAGAATGTTCTAATTCTGACTTTTTGTCAAAAGTACAGCAATGTCCTCATCTCCATCTCTAACCACTCCTAGTGGCCACAGGCAGTGGTGACACAAGGGTGTCCCAGGAGGGGCAGAGGTGTTTGTGACTATGCTGAAGATGATGGCGCCCATTGGGGGGATAGCTGTATCCCTGGCGAGAGACTGCTTATGTCCCTGTGTGTTAATAAGCAAAATACTTTATATTTGGAAGCACTATCTATAAATCTTGATAAAGGCAACGGTTGCTTTAGAGCTTTTTTTTTTTTCTTGAAGGAATATATTGGAGAATGTTACTTACTATTTAATATACTATACCATTACATCTACAGTATAACATTAAAATATTTTATTTGCTCATAATGTTGCAAACTTGTAGTACAGACATAAAAACATACACTACAAACAAGACATATTAGCAAGTTCTGCAGACAATGCACATTTTATGTGATAGAAAACATTTCTTCCTGGAAGAAACCTATGGTGGAATTACAAGCAGTATTCATTTTGGCAGTAAATTTTGATTTAGTTTTAGTCTTGGTCTTTTGACTAAAATGCCGTCTTAGTTCTAGTCCAATTTTAGTCATCTGAAATTGTTTTAGTCTTAAGCCTCGTACACAAGGGACGACGATCGTATACAACAGGTCGTATGAACGACCGTTGTATGCGAAATCGATCGTTCCTATGCGCGATTAGAACAGCCGACATACGACGGTCGTACAAGGGGAGTTGTATGAGCAGACTAGAAAACTTGGTCGTACCAACAAGCGGTCATACGACCGTTGTATCGTGTGTACAGAGAAGTTGGTACAACAAGTTGTAATGTGCAAAACACGCATGCTCAGAAGTCAGGAACGGCCGGATGCTAATTACATGCACCTGAACGTTCTTTCTGTGCTCGTACGATCGTGTAGTGCAGTCAGTATGCAAGTTACATTATGCAACATACTATTTGAGACAATCGTAAGTACGATCGTCGTCCCGTGTGTAGGAGGCTTTAGGCTCAACCACTTACCAACCGCCCGCTGTGGATTGACGGCGGCAAAGTGGCTCATTATCGCAAACTGCCGTCACCTGACGGCGGCCGCGATAGCTAGAATTGTGAGCGAGCGCCACCAGAGGCGTGCTCGCGCACTCACTGTGTTCCGGGGGGGCCAGGGAGTGGGTAGTGTGGACTGGATGTCCGCCGGCTACCCGCAATGGCCCCCCCCCCCCGCAGTGAGAGGACGGAGGTCCGTGTATGTAAACATGGATCTCCGTTCTGACAGAGGGGGAAGGGATGTGATCACAGGCTTCCTGTATATGGAAGCCATGATCACTCCCCTCCCCCTGCCAGCCCTGCCCCCATACAGTTAGATCACACTAAGAGAACGCAGTTAACCCTAAGAGCGCCCCCTCCAGGTTAACCCCTTCACTGCCAATGGCATTTACACAGTAATAAGTGCATTTTCATAGCACTGATCGCTGTATAAATGCCAATGGTCCCAAAAAAGTGTCAAAATGGTCCGACATGTCCGTCGCAATATCGCAGTACCGCTAAAAGTCGCAGATCGCCGCCATTACTATTAAAAAATAAATAAACAAATAAAAACCCCAGAAATTCATTCTCATCATTCGTAAACGCGGCAACTTTTGCGCAAACCAATCAATAAACGCCGATTGCGATTTTTTTTTACCAAAAATATGAGGAAGAATATAAATTGGCCAAAACCAATGAAAAAATGTTTTTTTATATATTTTTTTTTTGGATTTGTATTTTAGCAAAAAAGTAAGAAAATTTTTTTTTTTTTTGCAAAATTGTCACTCTTTTTTTGTTTATAGCGGCAATCATAAATGACGCAGAGGTAATCAAATACCACCGAAAGAAAGCTCTATTTGGGGGGAAAAAAGGACGCAAATTTCCTTTGGGTACAACGTCGCACGAATGCGCAATTGTTAAAGTGACCCAGTGCCGAATCGCAAAAAGTGCTCTGGTCCTAAAGGGGGAAGTCCTTCCCGGGCTGAAATGGTTAATGTACACAGGACGCTTTTTCAACTTGTCCTGAACAATGTTTTTGACAGCTAGAAGCCGACGCTTAAAAATGGCCATTTAGCCGCGTTTTACATGCCGCATTTAGCCGCTTTTTTTTTTTTTCTACACTTTTAGCAGTGTTTACAAGCTGTTGTAGGCATTTGGTGTTTCAAATGCCTCTGAACTTCCGTTTGAACGCATTTTTTTGGGTTCCAAAAAAAGCTTCTAAACTCAACTACCTAGAAACGACTATAAACGACCCTGTGTATGTGTATTGATAAGATAACATAGAGGAGAGTTCAGGGGCAGCTGAAAAAAACTCCCAACTGCTCCCAAACGTCCATTAACCAGCAGCAGTTTACACGAGGCCTAAAATCTCCAGTACATTTTAGTCGACTCAAACTCATTTTAGTTGTCTAAAATCGAATAGGTTTAGTTATATTGTAATGCATTATTTACAGTAAGCATTTCTCTACAATTTCCAAACTCATTATATACTCCTGTAGGGAAAAATCGAATATGTTATTATTTATGGTATTAAGGTTTGAACATGCACTACAGACACAGATTTATTCATTATATAACATCTTTATATAAGTAAAACCAAGCTTTGTTACAAGAATATTGTTTTTTTGACAGAAGTGTAATGGTACAATAAATAAATAAATTATATAAAAACTCTGCATGATGATGCCACCATGTGATGCACATTTACATGAACTTTACTGAAAGATGGCCTGTAATGCACAGTGCCCTGGATGCCAGTGGTCAGAGGAGGCCTGTGATGCACACACAGTGCTCTGGACGGATGGTCGTCTGACGGAAGGCCTCAGGCCTGTAATTGTAATGTACACACTCACTGTGGGTGCTTTCTGGACGGTCATCTGAGGACACGGAGGCCTGTAATGCTGGCTGGCGGCTTCACACAGTCGCTTGCTTGCTGGGAGTGGAAACTGGAAGTTAGTTCACAAGGGTAAACGTCCCAGGCTCTCATTTTCTTTTCGTTTTCATTCGGTAACGAAAATGGAATTGATTGATTTATGATGGAGCTTTAATGGCTCTGGGCAATGCTTTAGAGAAGCAGGTTAGGACCTGTGGGACATATTCACCATGAAGCATTACCTTAAAGAAAAGATTATAGTGAGAAGTCTAAGGTGGGAAGTACCCCCACGAAGATGGTTTAGATCATATGTTCCCAAAGTGGTCTATATGCAGTGTACGTGCAGTGAATAACAGTTGTCCAGACTTGTACCAAAGCTTTGCATGGACTTGTTTGATTCATCAATTATAAATAAGAGTGTTAGAGACAAACACTGTTCATTTGTTTTCTGAATTTTGAGAAGAAAAGTGGTTTGAGAATACTTTCAAAAATATAAATAGGTACAAGTCAAAGTGAATCAAAATCATCTTCTTTAGGAGTGCCTAAGAAAAGTAAGTACAAAGTCATGGTCATTCAAAATTCAAATCAACCGTAATTACGTGCGTTTTCCCTAATGGGGTTCTCTTCACCGATTTAGCAATCAGTATTATGTTCCAAATCCAAATATTTACTTGCAGGCAGGGGGTCTATGGAAAATAAAAAAAATGTCCAGTGGTCTAGGGGGCGAAAAAGTCTGGGAACCTCTGGTTTAGATGATAGTGAGTCCTCTTCTGAATGGTTATCATTTTTTAATGGGGTTGGCCTGAAACTGCAGGAACTTGTATTAAAGAGGAAGGAACAGAAAATGGTTAATTTGGAGCAGAAAATCAGGTGCAGCTCAGCCCCATTGTGGAATTCCAGCAGATGGTTGAATTTAATAATAGGATGAAAAAACGATTGGAGAAAATAGACAGGGAAACCCAAAACAAAGAAAATTAAGAAGTTCCACCGAGACTGTGTTGATTTCAAAACTAATTCCATTTATGTATGGCAACAAATTTCAAATTCCAAAAGGGACAGTAGGGATCAAATACCCAGTCAGCCATTAGTACCATCCAATTCCCAGCCTGCATCACAGCCAATTGCCACATGGCAGACTAATGGCATATCTCTCCGTGGACCACCACATGAACCCTGTTCATAGAACAAAGAACTATAGGGGACGAGGAGGAAACAGAGGAGGCCTTATAAGAGCACAGAATCCTGGGGTTTGGGAGGATACCTGCAGGGTTCCAGTATCCAACAGATTTGAGCCCTTATGGGAACAAGTGGAGCCACAAATGTTGCATTCTTTTTTAGGGAGGAGGAGGAACTATCAATGGAGGGGTCAAGGTTATCCACCAAGAAGAGGGAGACCCCCGCCATACCCCCAAGCAATTCCCACGTACAGGGAGCCCCAATGGGAGGAATTCCCATATCAGGATTGGAATGTGGCCCAACAGTGGGCCCCACAGGGAAAGAAGATTTAGAGGCTATAGGACAGGAGGCAGGGCCCAAAAAAAAAAAAGGAGGGAGACAGACTAGGGGGTCTTTACAATCTTGCTAATGTGGAACTTATCTCAAAGGTACTAATATTCTACATATGGGTCTCAAATGTGGGTTAAAAATACCTATTAAGTTTGATGTGTACATCGATGTACACAAATATATGAGGAAACTCAGTATTAAAGAATATTTCTTGAATAGGAATTCACACCCCACGAATACTGGTAGTGTCAGCTCGGGAGTAGTAGACAGTGGTTTGCATAATAAATCGCTGTTTAACCCTCCAAATACAGCATCCCAACATTTGGAGGTGTTTAAAGGTCTAGTATTGAGAGACCTGGAACAGTTAGTTCCCAAGAGGAAAGTTAACCCTAGACATATACCAGGGGGGATTGAGGAATTAGAAAGGAGGAGAGAAATAATGGTAAGACCTGCTGATAAAGGGGGAGGGGTTGTTATTTTATCCAAATAATTTTACAATGCTCAGCTTAAAGAAATGCTGTCTGAAGACCAGAAGACCCGCCGCTTCAGGTGAGTAAGTGGAAGCCTAATGGATGCTGCGGGTGCCCGCCTCGGCTCACCTCCACACACGGTAGAAATAGAAGAAATAGCCTCACACCACAATCTGCAATCCAGAATCCTTTATTAGAACATGGCTTCACAGGACAACAAAATGCTGTTAGATGAGGAAACTTATGAAAAGTTGGATAGAGACTTCACAGCACAATACAGAGAAGAACTATTAACCCTTGTTGACTCAAGTTATCAATCAGGTGTACTCACCCATAAAGAAAGGAAATATCTAGCTCCAAGTAGTTGCTAGATCCCCACTATCTATACTCTCCCAAAAATTCATAAGGACCCGACCAACCCCTCAGCCAGGCCTATAGTGAATGGGATTGGTTCTGTTACATCTAGGATGAGACAATATTTAGATCACTTTCTTTGGTTGAGTGTACTGGGAACAAGAGCCTACCTGAAGGACATAAAAAACTTTTTACAAGTTTTGCAAAATGTGGTCGTTACAGAGGACACTGAATTGTATTTGGTCACCACTGACGTGTCCTCTTTATATACAATGAGTCAGCATAACAATGTTCTATGGGCCCTCAATTGGGCCTTGAGTCAAAGGGATGAACTCCCCCATGCCCAGAAAATATTTTTACGTAATGCTTGATTTTTGCTTATCCCACAATTATTTTTGGTTTGATGGTCATTTTTTCAACCAAAGGAGAGAAGTCGCAATGGGGACCAAGTTTGCAGCCAGTATTGTGAACCTCTTCATGGGTGAATGGGGGGATAAATTTGTGTTTGCTAAGTGGAGAAATGAATTAGTCTTTTACAGACAATTCATTGACAATTTATTCTTCAAATGGGAAGGTTCACAAGCTGCATTATGTGAGTATATACGTGTAGCACCCTCTACGGTTAGGTAGGTGTTAGATGTTAGGATGTTGTGCAGGTGAGGTAAATTTAGTCAGGCCTGACTTACATGCAGGCCTGATTGTTTTGATTCTGGGCTGGGAGTGGCTCAGGGAGTGGTTGGTGACTCACAGGTGGTGACATCCCTCGGTTACCTCCCCTTTGCTTCTAGAGGGTTCTAGAAGAAAGGGTGTGGAACTGCCTGGGGTGTTTGGGAAGCCCTGACTAATTCCCAAACTGGATTGGCAGGGGGCAGGCCTTCTCAAGTACCTGGGGTCGGCCCAGCCAGGGAGGAGAGTTTGGGTAGAAGAGATGGAGACGGTGTACTGAGGCTGTATGGGCCTTGAGGGAGCCCCCAGTCTGGGGGGGTGACCTCGGCCTGGGGCTCGGGTGCATCCATGAGGATAGTGGACAGTGGCGGCCAGTCCATCAGGGTGCACGGGCGCTGCCCCATATCTCCAGACAATCCCTCTGTCATGGAGGATAAATTCATGCATAGCATGAATCTATCCATGGCCGCCCGTGACCACCCCCCCATGAATTACTGCAGCGGGGGGTGTCCATGAAGCATCTCCTTAGAGCTTTAGGGTCTAATTGGCGTCATTAAAGTGTGGCTTGCGGTGCAAAGCGTGCCGCCACAAGCCCTCAAATGAACATTTGTCTTTCTAACTGGGAACCGCTCTCAGCCAATCAGGAAGCCCCGGTATGTTACCGGTTACCTGATTGGCGGAGAAGACAGACGATCCTATTGGATGCCTATCTCGGAGGAGAAGGAGGATGTCGCCGGAGCACGCTCCCCGCTCACCGGACTCTGCACACACCAGCACGCTGTCCGCAAGCTGGGCTCTGCACACTGCCAGCATGCTCCCTGCTAGCCGGACTCTGCAACACTGCCAGCCTGTTATTAGATGGGGTAAGTGCGGGACTTTGTCCCGATTTCGGGGGTGGGGGGGTCTGTCAGTGTTGCAAGCCCCAATCTGGGGCTATGTATACTGCTCTGGTGGCTCTGTATACCTTATCTGGGGCTCTGTATACTACTCTAGTGGCTCTGTATACCCTATCTGGGGCTCTGTATACTGCTTTGGTGGCTCTGTATACCCTATCTGAGGCTCTGTATACTGCTCTGGTGACTCTGTATACTCCTATCTGGGGCTCTGTATACTGCTCTGGTGGCTCTGTATACCCTAGCTGGTGCTATGTATACTGCTCTGGTGGCTCTGTATACCCTATCTGGGGCTCTGTATACTACTCTGGTGGCTCTGTATACTCCTATCTGGGGCTCTGTATACTGCTCTGGTGGCTCTGTTTACTCCTATCTGGGACTCTGTATACTGCTCTGGTGGCTCTGTATACCCTATCTGGGGCTCTGTATACTGCTCTGGTGGGTCTGTATACTCCTATCTGGGGCTCTGTATACTGCTCTGGTGGCTTTGTATACCCTATCTGCAGCTCTGCACTGCTCTGGTGGCTCTGTATACCCTATCTGGTGGCTCTGTATACTCCTATCTGGGGCTCTGTATACCCCTATCTGGTCACTCTGTATACCCCTATCTGCTGATGTGTATACCCTATCTGATGACTCTGTATACCCCTATCTGGTGATGCTGTATACCCTATCTGTGATGCTGTATACTCTATCTGGTGATGCTGGGCTGTATACTCCTGACACAATGGGTGTAAACTATATACTGCTCTGGTGGCTCTGTATACCCTAGCTGGTGCTATGTATACTGCTCTGGTGGCTCTGTATACCCTATCTGGGGCTCTGTATATTGCTCTGGTGGCTCTGTATACTCCTATGTGGGGCTCTGTATACTGCTCTGGTGGCTCTGTTTACTCCTATCTGGGACTCTGTATACTGCTCTGGTGGCTCTGTATACCCTATCTGGGGCTCTGTAGACTGCTCTGGTGGGTCTGTATACTCCTATCTGGGGCTCTGTATACTGCTCTGGTGGCTTTGTATACCCTATCTGCGGCTCTGCACTGCTCTGGTGGCTCTGTATACCCTATCTGGTGGCTCTGTATACTCCTATCTGGGGCTCTGTATACTCCTGTCTGGGGATCTGTATACTCCTATCTGGTGGCTCTGTATACCCTACCTGGTGGCTCTGTATACCCCTATCTGATCACTCAGTATACCCCTATCTGCTGATGTGTATACCCTATCTGGTGACTCTGTATACCCCTATCTGGTGATGCTGTATACCCTATCTGTGATGCTGTATACCCTATCTGGTGATGCTGGGCTATATACTCCTGACACAATGGGTGTAAACTATAAGGGGTGGGGCTTATGAGAAGTGGGAGGGGTCATAAAGGAAGGGTGGGGTCTGGCACCCTCCCCCAATTTCACCAGCCGCCACTGATAGTGGAGATCCTGGAATAGAGGCACAAGTGAGAGAGCAAGTAAAGGACAGCAGGAGAGAGTACTGCCAGGAAGCTCTTTAGGAAAGGAACTGTGTCGGTGAGTGATACACACCCTGGGAAGCTGGAAGAGGCACACTGGAGCAGATTGGGGTGAGAAACTCTAAGATGGGTGCAAGAGCCAGTTGGGACTGTGGTGTCACTGTGGCAGTGAAGAAGGCCGTCGCAGCCAGCAGGGCTGGCAGGGCCTGAAAGAGGATGTGCTGGGAGCAATAGTACATCAATGGCTAGCTGGCACTTTCAACTAACTTTTTCTACACTATAGGGGCCCGCGGTCCCTACCTGCAAAGGGCGGGTCATTGAGACCTGGTCAGAGCCAGAGCATGCCTCACTGTTACGTACCTGGATGGTGAGCCAGACGGTAGAGGGAGACCTCTCCTACAACTCCGGCTCATGGACCACTGGGAGTGATACAGCGGCCACGAGAGCGCGGTGGGGTAAGAGTGCCTGATCAGTCCTGGAGGCAGCTGGGCTGGATGCTGATGCAGACTGGCTTGACAGCAGAGCAGGATGCTGATGCAGACTGGCTGGACAGCAGGGCAGGATGCTGATGCAGACTGGCTTGACAGCAGAGCAGGATGTTGGTGCAGACTGGCTGGACAGCAGAGCAGGATGCTGATGCAGACTGGCTTGACAGCAGAGCAGGATGCTGATGCAGACTGGCTGGACAGCAGGGCAGGATGCTGATGCAGACTGGCTGGACAGCAGAGTAGGATGCTGGTGCAGACTGGCTGGACAGCAGAGCAGGATGCTGATGCAGACTGGCTTGACAGCAGAGCAGGTTGCTGATGCAGACTGGCTTGACAGCAGAGTAGGATGCTGGTGCAGACTGGCTTGACAGCAGAGCAGGTTGCTGATGCAGACTGGCTGGACAGCAGAGCAGGATGCTGATGCAGACTGGCTGGACAGCAGAGCAGGGTCAGGCTGACCATGTCGGCAACGATTGGATGACAGAAGGCAGGAGGAGAAGGCAGAGGCAGGTCACAAGGCAATCCGGGGTCAGGGCAGGCGGCAGACAAGCAGAGTGGAAGGACAATCCGAGTCGAGGTCACAGGTAACAGGTACAGGAACACAGGTCACACAAAACAGAAGCTGCAGACCAAACAGCAATGTGACAGTGTGGAGAACCAGTTTAAATAGGGCCTTTGGCGCCAACGATCGTTAGTGTTGATGCGCGCATACGTATGCGCGCGCGCCTTGGTGTATGAACGCGCATGCGCCAGAGCGCACGGATTGTTCCGTGGGTTTCCTGACACTCACTATGTGCTAGCTAGGCCGAAGAAGTTTGTGCAGGAGAGAGTAAGAGGAGGTAACTGAGAAGCAAAATTGTTCTGGAGGAAGAGGAGAAGTGTATATACAGGAGTATATAGAAGGTCCTGTGAAAGAACTGTTGATCCAATGGATATCCCATAGTTACCCCTTTCCCCATCCAAGTTTAATCCCCTAATAATACAACAAAACTGGCCTGTTCTTGTGACTCCGGATGTGTGGAAAAATGGAACTGAGGGCAGTGTGACAGATGGAACCACTACTTTCAGCAACTCCTAAGGGGGCATGGCTACATACACTATTTGAATCCAAACAAAAGTAATATCAAATTAACAAGCCAATGGAGCAAGGAACTAGTTGATTACCTTGACGTCACTGTTTTGAGATGTAATAATAGCTTAGAAACTAAGATATTTTTCAAACCCACTGATAGAAACAGCTATCTTCCTCTGCAGAGTGGGCATTACCCCCCCTGGTTGAGGAACATCCCCAAAGGCCAGATTACGAGAGTGAGGAGCAATTGCTCCAATTTAGATGACTTTCTCACTCAGTCATTAACCACTTCAGCCCCGGAAGGTTTTGCAGCTTTAGGACCAGAGCACTTTTTGCAATTCGGCGCTGCGTCGCTTTAACGGACAATTGCGCTGTCGTGCGACGTTGTACCCAAACAAAATTTGCGTCCTTTTTTTCCCACAAATAGAGCTTTCTTTTGGTGGTATTTGATCGCCTCTGCGTCATTTCTGATCGCCGCTATAAACAAAAGAAGAGCGACCATTTTGCAAAAAAAACCAAATTTCTTACTTTTTGCTAAAATTCAAATCCAAAAAAAAAATATAAAAAAACATTTTTTTTCACCGTTTTTGGCCGATTTATATTCTTCCTCATATTTGCGATAAAAAAAATTGCAATCGGCGTTTATTGATTGGTTTGCGCAAAAGTGGCCGCGTTTACGGATGATGAGAATTCATTTCTGGGGTTTTTATTTTTTTTTTATTTTTTACTAGTAATGGCGGCGATCTGCGATTTTTAGCGGTACTGCGATATTGCAGCGGACATGTCGGACATTTTTGACACTTTTTTGGGACCAGTGACATTTATTCAGCGATCAGAAATTTAAATGTCCACTGATTACTGTATAAATGTCATTGGCAGTGAAGGGGTTAACCTGGGGGGGAGAGCTAGGGGTTAACTGTGTTCCCTGGGTGTGTTCTTACTGTGGGGGGGTTGGGCTAACATGGGCATGAGAGATCTAACTGATCCCAGTGACAGGGATCAGTAGATCACCCATGCCCCACTGACAGGGCGGGAAACCGCCGTGTTTACATCGGCGGTTCCCCTTCTTTTCCCTGTAGCCGCTCATCGCGGCTCGCCGGCGGACATAGGGTCCGCCCGAGCCGCGGGCACACTCCTCAGGAGTGCGGCGGGTGCGCGCGCGTGCCGCCGGCGGCGCGCGCGCGCCCCCTGGTGGCCAAAATGCGAATCGCCGTTTATTTACGGCGATTCGCGCCCAGCTCCCCGACTGCCGCCGTGAAAAGACGGCGCATGGTCGGGAAGCAGTTAAAAGGAGATTTGAAGAAAAGGGCTACAATCCACAACATTTGGAGACTATAATAGAGAAGGTATCAGAACTCTTCCAGGAGACTATTTTAAGACAGAATACCCGCTAGTAATGATAATAATCACGAGTGGGGTTTTATATCTGGATTTTACTTACAGTACAAAGAGGTGTAAAATATTTTTAGAGGACACTGGCATGTTTTACATCTGAATAAGACATTGCAACCAGTGATTCCCAATACCCCAAAATTCATTTATAGGAAGGCCGCTAGTTTTGGTGATAGGGTGGTTAAACCAACCAGACCTCCATCCTTTTGAGATCGTGATGGTTTTCTTGCATGCAGAAGGTGTAAGGCATGCAGAGAGGTCACCACGATTATGAGGGGTTTGGAGAATTTCACCTCTATGAGCAATGGGAGAGAGTTCAATATTTCTGAATTCATCACATGTAACACCACCCACGTGGTATACACATTAGAGTGTCCATGTGGGTTGATGTACATTGGACGTACGAAAAGGCCATTGAAAACAAGAATTGCGTAACAAAAATATTAGAATGGGTTTCAAGGACCATAGCGTTTCTTTACACTTTAAATTGAGCCATAACCAGGATACATCGGGCTTGAAATTTTGGGGGGTAGATCACATTAAACCTGCTTGGAGGGGCTCTAAATTTAGTTAGAGAATTATCCAAGCATGAGACCAAATGGATCTATCTCACTGATTCTCTTACACCTAAAGGGCTACATGTCAAACTCGGCATCAACTGGTTTATTAGTGATGCACAGGATATATTTATTGCCATCTAGTATTAAATTGCAGGCGTATTATAAATAGAGGTTCCTAATCTTGGTGGAAATAAGGATATAAGTATATGCTTAAAGGTCTTTAATTTTAAATGTACTATTACCTATTTTAAAGTTGTTTAACTGCTTCAGCCCTGGAAGGATTTCCCCCTTTACTGGAAGGATTACCCCCTTTATGACCAGAGCACTTTTTGCGATTCTGCACTGCGTCGCTTTAACTGGCAATTGCGCGGTTGTGCGACGTTGTACCCAAACAAAATTGACGTCCTTTTTTCCCCACAAATAGAGCTTTCTTTTGGTGGTATTTGATCACTTCTGCGTCACTTCTGGTCACCGCTATAAACAAAAAATGAGCGACAATTTTGAAAAAAAAACAATATTTCTTGCTTTTGCTAAAATACATATAAAAAATATATATAAAAAAAACAAATTTATTCATCAGTTTAGGCCAATATATATTCTTCCTCCATTTTTGGTAAAACAAATTGCAATCGGCGTATATGGATTGGTTTGCACAAAAGTTGCCGTGTTTACAAATGATGAGAATTCATTTATGGGGTTTTTGTTATTTTATTTTTCGACTAGTAATGGCGGCGATCTGTGATTTTTAGCGGAACTGCGACATTGCAGAGGACATGACAGACACTTTTTTGGGACCATTGACATTTATACAGCGATCAGTGCTATGAAAATGCGCTGATTACTGTGTAAATGTCACTGGCAGGGAAGGGGTTAACACTAGGGGCGATCAAAGGGTTAACTGTATTCCCTGGGATGTGTTACCAACTGTGTGGGGGCTGGGCTGACTGGGGGAGGAGAGTGATTGCTGCTCCCATATACAGGAAGCATGCAATCACACTCCTTCCCCCCCTGTCAGAACGGAGATCTGTGTGTTTACACACACAGATCTCCAATCTGTCACTGCAGGGGAGCGATCCCCGGTAGCCGGCAGACATTGAGTCCGCCCTACCCGATCCCTGGCTCCACAGTGAGCGCGCAAGCGAGCCTCAGGTGGCGCACAATCACGATCCACGATCTTGCAGCCGCCACCAGGTGACGGCGATATGCGATATTGAGCCAAGTTGCCGCCGTCAATCCACGGCAGGCGGTCGGCAACTGGTTAAGCAACCATCATTTAGATTAATTTTATTGTTAATGCTACTAATAACTTATGAACTGTCTTGAGGGTTTATGAATTGCCATTGACGTGTATATGTTTATGTATTTTTATTTGTGCCATATGTAGTATTTATCTTGCAAGAGATTTTACAAATAACCTATACCAAGTAATATCTGGGTTTGCTAACGTATTACGGTGAAGATGTTAATGAGCTGTATAGGAGGGATCCATCTGTCTGTGATCACCGTGGGCATGCACTGCTTTGCCACTGAGCGGTGGGTGTGATAGTTTTGGACCCTTCCTGTATGTAGGCTATATTAACCCAGAACGCTGCGCCTTAGGTCATGCACTCAGTAGAAGTCGGGATGACGAAACACGTCAGGGCGTGACTTAGCGGCGTCTGGAAGTGAGGATAGCGTGTCACGAGTGGAGAGGATTAGCCTGAGTCTGTCCGAGCAGTGGATGCACGAGATAGAGGACGGCATCTCCTCAGCTGTGTGAAGTTGGCACCCCATGTTTGTAAAACCTGAATAAAAATATACCATTCATTTGCGCCGCGTTTGCGCTGATTTGTGCCGCAAAAATGAGCATTTGCGCCGGTTCGGTTTCTGAGATATCAAACATTCAATTCAATGCAAGCCCCACCCACTTTGCACGCCATGTTGCAGAATTTTAAAAACAAACAATCCATTTGTTTGCACCGCGTTTGCGCTGGTTTGCGCTGCAAAAATAAACGTTTGTGCCGGTTCGGTTTCTGAGATATTACACATTCAATTCAATGCAAGCCCCGCCCACTTTGCACGCCATGTTGCAGAATTTTAAAAACAAACGCGCCGTTTGTTTGCGCCGCAAAAATAAACGTTTGCGCCGGTTCGGTTTCTAAGACATTAAACATTCAATTCAATGCAAGCCCCGCCCACTTTGCATGTCATGTTGATGAATTATAAAAACAAACGTGCCATTTGTTTGCGCCACGTTTGCGCTGGCTTGCACCGCAAAAATAAACGTTTGCGTCGGTTCGGTTTCTGAGATATTAAACATTCAATTAAATGCAAGCCCTGCCCACTTTGCACGCCATGTTGCTGAATTTTAAAAACAAACGCGCCATTTGTTTGCGCCACGTTTGCGCTGGTTTGCGCCGCAAAAATAAATGTTTGAACCGGTTCGGTTTCTAAGATATTAAACATTCAATTTAATGCAAGCCCCGCCCACTTTGTATGCCATGTTGATGAATTTTAAAAACAAACACGCCATTCGTTTGTACCGCATTTGCGCTGGTTTGCGCCGCAAAAATGAACGTTTGCGCCACTTTGGTTTCCGAGATATTGTGCGTTATAGTTGCAGAAACCCCGCCCACTTTGCACCTCATGTTGTTGAATTTTAAAAACAAACACGCCATTCGTTTGTACCGCGTTTGCACCGCAAAAATAAACCTTTGTGCCGCTTTGGTTTGCGAGATATTGTGCATTATATGTTACCAAACCACACTGACTTTACACCTCCTTATTAAATCTTACATAGAGAACCTTTACTCCCCTTGGGTTTCCTTAATGTAATGCTCCTCCCACTGTACCGGGCACTGCACTTCATACCCTGGAAAAGACAGCAGAGCTCCAACAACTTTTTGCCTGGTGGTCTAGCATTGGCTCCCTGGTGGTCTAGGATCGGCTCCCTGGTGGTCAGGATCGGCTCCCTGGTTGTCAGGAGAGGCTCCCTGGCTGTCTCCCTGGGTGGCTGTCTCCCTGGTGGTCCTAGTGGGCTCCCTGATGGTCCCTGGGCAGGCTCCCTGGTGGTCCAGGGTGGCGAACCTGGGGGGGGCAGCACTGATAAACACTCAGCACAGACCCCCCTGTCAGGAGAGCAGCCGATTGGCTCTCCACTACTTGCATCTGCAGATGCGAGTAGAGGAAAAACTAATAAACGGCTCTTCCTGTTTACACTGTGACTAGCCTTGATTGGTCACGGCTGATCACATGGTAAAGAGCTTCCTACGTAATGCAGTGGGTCAGACTGACACACCGCAGCACCAATCGCCATGATGCGCGCCCCCACGTTATCCTGCTGGACGTCAAATGATGCCCAGTCAGGATAACTAAACCACTTCCCGGCCGTCATTCTGCATATGGCGGTAGGGAAGTGGTTAAACGCATATGTGCATCTAGACGAGTACACATGCGTACGTGTGAAAAACACGCATGATTTGCAGACCCAGACGCACCTTTGTTCCTTTTTCTGAGCACATTTGTTAGTGACACAAAAACACAGCCCCATATGTAGCTGTGTGCATGGAGCCATGTATTTGCATGTGCAGCATGTAGATGACTGGTTCCAGGGAGTGGCACTTGGAGAGGTTCCACCTCTGGATCCACCACAGGAGAGATTGTCTCATGGGTGAAGTTACACGGATGCGTTGAATCTTGCTGCGTGACTCCCACTGTTCTAAGAATCCTCTCTGAAATGGATGCATCCTTCACTGGGCCCACTTCACCATGGGAATGGATGCTGTCATTGTCCCAATTACCCCCAGACACCCGAGAGCCAAGGTGACGAGAGGGCTTGATGGACTCGGTCCCGGATTACATTGATTTTTTTCTTTGGGAAGTGAGATGGTGCCTGTCTTCGTATTGAAGAGCGCTGAGAGGAATACTACAGATTGGGAGGTGACTTTTGTCTAAGGTCAGTAGCCACCCGAATTATTGCAAGGTGGTGATGACTAAGTCCCGGTGATCCAGCAGCTGCCGTTTGTCTTGGGCTAGCAGAAGGAGGTCATCCAGATAGTGATAAAGATGGACTCCTATGACTCTCAACTGGGAGTTGAGCTAGCAGTACCTTGGAGAAGACTCTCGGAGATGTTGTCAGGCCAAAGGGGAGGCAAGTAAATTGTAATTGGCCTATGGCAAACCGCAGAGTAGTGCTGGAATTCTGCTGCTATGGACATGGAAGTAGGCATCCTTGAGGTCGATGGAGATCAACCAGTCTCCTGGTTGCACTGCTTGCTGGATAGAGTGCAGAGACTCCATTTTGAACTTTCCCATTTGGATAAATTGAGATGGGTTAAATCAATCACGGGTCTCCATGAGTCATTCTTCTTTACTAAGAACAAGGGGCAATACACCCTGGCCCCTCTCATTGACTGGGATGGGCTTGACCGCTTCCTGTTCTAGTAGAGATTCCACATAAGCAGACAGGATATCCCTCTTTTCTTTTGAGGACTGAATGGTCGTGGAACGAATCTTAGCTTGGGACTTTTGCTGAACACCCAAGCGTGGCCTGTGGACACTGTCTTGACTGTCCAAAAGTCCTGGATTGAGGCCGCCCAGACATGCCGAAAGTGATGCAAATGAGCACCCACCATGCCTGCCTGAGTGGGCCCAATCTCAAAAGGATTTAGATGGCCCTTGTCCACCTGTGGAACCGCCTTTCGAGGCTTTCTGGTTTGTTGACCTCCTGGCCCTCCAGGGCCTCCCGAACTCACGCCCACGTTTATAACTGCACGCTTCCTTGACCCAATTGAATCCTTGTTTCTTTGCCAAAGGATGACTTTGACTTGGCTGGCACCAATCATGGGGAAGAAACCCAGACTTTCCTCCCATGGCCCGGGTTACAGCCTCATTGAGCTTGTTCCCAAAGAGGGAGGTTCCCTCAAAAGGAATCTGGCACCAGGCTGGAGCCCGAGGACCCGCTTAGCCGTGAATGATGCCAATTTCACCCGGGCCACGAGACGGATGATGTCAAGGGACACCACCCCCATGAAGGCTGATGCCATCCTTAGTTCTTGTATAGGCGAACTTCTGGCTGCTTCAGTGGAAAACCCTGCCAAGATTTCATCAACACTATCGGACCAAACCTCCATAGCTTTGGAGAGTGTCGCTAGGGCCAAGGCCGGTTTACAGGCCATTCCGGCTGTCAGATATATTCATCTGAGGTCTGTGTCGATTCTCCTCTCCAGGGGGTCCTTGAAGGGGACCGTATCCTCTAATGGGAGTGTCACGTACCTTGCAAACCTCATCAGGGCCGCATCCACTAGTGGAGCTGCCTCTGTTTTACCTCTTCTTCTTTGAAAGGGTACAGCTTTTGGTTGCTAATGAGCCCCTTCTTTCCACTTTGCTCCATTCATCCAAGATAATTCCACCATAGCTCCGCTAGAAAGGGGAAATGAGAGTGCTCCCTACTGAGCTTTTTAAACAGTTTTTTTTTTTTGTTTTGGAGGCGATACGGTCGGCTTTTCCAAGTCCATCGTCTCTTTTACCGCCTTCAGCAGAGAAAGAACTAGGGCATATTTGAACCCTACTTCTGGCGCTTCCATTTGTGACTCACTGTCCGATTGAGCCAGAGACTACCAATCAGGCTGGTATGGGTTCCAATTGATCATCCCACTGGCTCTCACCCACTAAGGACCTTGGAGGATCTGCAGGGGGCACGTGAGGTTGACGGCTTCCCCGTTTGATCAAAGCCTCCAGGTGCTGATCTGGGTTCTTCCTTTCGACCATCGATTTTTGGTAGCAGTGGTCACACAGGGACCTGTCCACAGACACCACCCTCTTGCACCCCCAGCATAGTTTCTCCTGGGAGCGTGGAGGAGGGGGGCGGTGTGAATCCCTACTGCGGTGCCCTGACCCTGAGCGGGATCTGTGAAGACCAGATCTAGAAGATGACTGATGATAATGCTGATGGTGAGATTTAGATGAGCCGCTCCTTTTCTGCGA
Source organism: Glandirana rugosa (assembly GCA_018402905.1). Lineage (NCBI taxonomy): Eukaryota > Metazoa > Chordata > Amphibia > Anura > Ranidae > Glandirana > Glandirana rugosa. The sequence goes on from BLSH010316628.1 coordinate 2,131,878, forward strand.
GCTTCGGAGTCAGACCTATGAGGGCTGAGGGAAGAAAGAGAGTAGAAGAAGCTTTAGGCTTACTGTCTCACCATCCTCTGTCAATGCCTAACCCTTTCCCCCTGCCATCTCCCATCCCAAGGAACCTGAGTGGTACCGAGCGAGGGCTGGCCACCAGGGGGTAGAGAGGCATCCATCTGCAATGAGAATCTGCAGAGAGAGACGAAGAATAAAATGCCAGGGTACAGAGCATCCAGAGCCTGGAGTGGCCAGACTTCAGATCCAGATCCCCCCCCTCTCCCCCCCCCCCGCCCACCTTACCTGAGGAGGTCACCCACGCAGCCCAGGGATGCATTCCCGAGGCTGTGTGGGGCTACCCGACCATTTACAACACAGCGTGACGTCATCACCCGGTGCCGCCGGGAACCCGCATGTGCATGCACGAGCCGGGCCTCGTTCTCGTCCCAGGGACACACATGCGCAGAGCGGCTGGCGAGACACAGGGAGGCAGAAGCAGTGGCCGTAGCACCGGCCCGGCCGCCATAACTGTCAGCAAAGAAGGCACACAGGGCAAATAGGAGATAAAACTCAGACTACAACACAACAAACACTTGCTGCCATAAACCACTCCACCGTGATACGCTCACCAGGGATCGCCTTGTGTTCTTGTGCAGATAAGGGCCACCCGCTCTCAGCTGGGTTATCTGGCTGGGGCACACATCCCCCGCTCTTCAGCGCTACTCTGCACAATCCATACCCTGCTCTCAGCTAGGGCTTATCGGAGGGACATTCTCCTGGCACCAGCCGTATTTCTGCGGAATTTTCAGGTAGGTGAACCATCCACTTGGTCCAAACGGAGGAGGACAAAAAAGGAACACAGCAATCAGGACAGAGCAAAGATTTATGAGAGAGGAGTCCTATAGGGTAGCTGTGGAAGCGGAGCCACCCACACGTCTGCTGCCATGGAGTCTGCCAGGAAAAGAATGTTTACTGACATCGATGTTTTTCAAAAAAACGGAAAATTTACTATCAGATACTTACCGTAATTTTCCTTTCCTGATGGACTCCATGGCAGCCTACGTGTGGGTTAACCCCGCCTCCTCTCCAATGCTATAGGACCCCTAATCCCATAAATGTGAGCTACCGGCTAGAGACCGTGTTCCATAACTAGCCAACTCCTTACTCCATGGGTGGGGACTCCGTCTGCCATGGAGTCCATCAGGAAAGGAAAATTACGGTAAGTATCTGATAGTAAATTTTCCGTTTTCCTGACAGACTCCATGGCAGCCTACGTGTGGGAAATAACTAGCCAGAACCACACGGGAGGGTATGCCTTACACACAAAGGACTTTAATTTGCACCATCAATTGACAAGACAGCACAACCAAAGTTCACAGAGGACATGGGACGCTGGTTCGACACCATAATGTGACATAAACGTATTTATGGCGGTCCATGAAGCCGCCCTGCAGATAACTTCCAGGGCCACATGCCCCGCGGCCACCCAGGATGCCGCCAGTCCTCTGGTGGAATGGGCAGTCATCGCCTCCGGAGGAGCCATCCCCTTCGCCCTATATGCTTGCTGGAACAGCTGGATGATCCAAGACGCTATCGTCCTGGATAATGCCGTTCTCCTCTGCTCTTACCAGAGTACTGCAGAAAAGATATTCCAAGCGCCTAAAGGCGGCCGTTACCCGGAGGTATCCCTTCAGCGCCTCTCCTACATCCAGCAGGTGAACCCCCCTGGATCCTGCTGCTCTGAATGTGGGAGGGACAATCTCCTGATTCTCGTGGAATACCGATGTCGCCCTTGGGTTTGCCCCGAGCATGGGTACCAGCACTACCCTATCCGGAAAGTAGGACAAGAAGAGTTCTTCATGACCAAGGAAGCCAATCTCCGAGACCCGCTTGGCCGATGTGACTGCCATTAAAAAGGCGGTCTTCGAGGACAGCTCCTTCACTGAGGTTGGTTCGCCTGCCCACGAGAGCAAATCTAGAACTAGAGGTAAGACCCATTTGGGGAACCTTGGTCTCCTTTGCGGCCTCATTCTCGCTGCCCCTCTAAGGAACTGCCGGACCAGAGAAGGCTGATAGTGCCGAGACTTGAGCCCTCAGAGAGCTGACCGCTAAGCCTAGGACTAGGCCCGATTGCTGGAACCCCAGGATTGCCTGAACATCCGGACCTATGGATGACCTCTGCGTGGCTGATGCACACTGCCCAAATTTGGCCCAAAACCTTCCATACACCCTGTTGGCACTTGACCTTCTTGAACTCAAGAGGGTGGAGATAATGCCCGTCAAACAGCCCCGGACTGCCAGCCTCCCCCTCTCAAGAACCAGACCGCCAGCCTCAGGACCGCTGGGCAGGGGTGTAGAACTGTCCCCTGGGAAAGTAGGTCCGGTCTGAGGGGGAGGGGCACCGGGACCCGGGTGCTCGGTTGAATCAACAGAGGAAACCATGGCCTGTTCGGCCAGTATGGGGCCCCCATTACCACTCCTACTGCTTCCGCCCTGAGCCTCCGAAGGAACCCATGATAAGCGGGCATGGAGGGAAGGCATATGCTCTGCTGAACTCCCATTTGTCCGTCAGGGCATCCGTCCTGCAGGCCTGACTGCAACGTTTCCAGGTGTAGTATTTCATGGCTTTGAACTTGCAGGGGGAGGTGAACAGGTCCACCTTTGGCTGAGGTCCCAGCGACAAAATCAACACGAGCATCTCATTGTGGAGGAACCACTCGGTATTGTCTAGCTGGACTCTCGAGAGGAAATCCGCCTGAGCATTCTGGACCCCGGGGACGAATACTGCCGACATATCCATTAAGTGCCCCTGGGCCCACGACAGTATTGGCTCGACCCCCTAAGTAGAACGGGCCCTGCCTCTCCCCATAGGAGACTGCCGTTGTATTGTCCACTCTGAGAAGAACCGCTTTCCCCCCTCAGAAGGAGACCGGAGGCCTGGAGAGCCTGAAAGATTGCTCGTAGCTCCAGCGTGTTTGAGCCCGGAGTGTGAGCGCAGGGCTCCCACCTGCCTTGTGCCATTTCCGACTCGTAGTAAGCCTCCTATCC
>BLSH010316628.1:2149011-2162088 GCA_018402905.1 Glandirana rugosa
ACAGTGAACCACAGGCTAAGCAGGAGGTGTTATAGCGTCAGGACGGTATTCAGCTACTAACGGTGTTAATGATCATTTTTTTTTATACAGGTGCCTAAAGTAAAAATTTTAGACCAGTCGAATGTAATTCTCCTAAAAGAGTTTCTTGATCAATCTGGAAAACTACACATAGAACGGATAATTTTACGTAGGTTGTACTTCGGATAAACGGAAATCATTTGGTTGGGGTTACATAGTGGTCTATGGAAATTTCTTCCGGATTCACAATCTTTGAAAAATCAAGAAACACGGAATTTCGCCTCAAGGTGGGGTTTCACATTGAAAGCATAATTTCCTTCCACTGGGGGACTGTACGTACAGTAAAAAAAGGGGGGGTGAACTTCCTTCCGGAGCCACGGCTCTAGGAGAGGAAGTGGACCTAGAACCCTGTGAAAAGAGGGTCCCCGGTCCCCCTACCCCCCAAAAAAAATGACATGCATGTCAGGGGGTCACCTTCCTTTAATACGAAAGTTACACTTTGGGGTGGAACTCCGCTTTAAGGCACAAAGAACTAAAAAGTTTCTAACACTTAGGCCTTCTTTAAAGGTATCTGGTGATACATTGGGGTTGGTTTACTAAAGGCAAATAGGCTTCATGTTGGATGCATTTTAATAGGCAAGATACACATCAAAAGGTCTAACTAGTTCTTTGAGAAAATCCTCTTAATGTAAGCTGACCAGATTTTAAAAATGAAATCCGTGGACATATTTTTTTTTACTAGTAATTGTGGCAATCATCGACTTATGGCAGGACTGCGATATTGTGGAGGACGAATCGGACACCAAGTGACACTTTTGACACTTTGTGGGAACCAGTGATACTAATACAGTGATCAGTTTGAAAACAATGTCGCTGTACTAATGACACTGGGTAGGAAGGGGTTATCATCAGGGGTTAAATGTGTTCCTAACCAGTGTTTTCTCACTGTGGGGGAGGTGCTTTTACTAAGGGAAGGCATGGATCCCTGTCCCTGCTTTGCAGGAACACAGGATCAATGTCTCCCATACTGACAAAACGGTAATCTGCTTTGTTTACACAGGCAGACTGCTGTTCTGCCTGTGTACAGAACGATCGGGGGGTACTGACAGACATCGAGTCCGATAGACCCACTGATCGGCTTTGATACCCAGAAATGCAGGATCACGTATATATACATGATCCTGAGCAGCGCAACCGCCCTGTAGCAGTAACTCTGCTGTGGGGTGGTTGGCAACTGGTTAAGATCATCAGCATTATAAGACACAGGCAGCAGGCGCTCTATCATGGCTCTGGATGGCTGTCACAGTGTGTCACATGACATGGCTGCTGGGTGCTGATGCTCAGTGGCGATGCACTGCCAGCCAGAGCCATGATAGAGTGCCTACTTATGCCAGAGAGACAGACACCGTGCAATGTAGTCTATTCACAGACACCCCCAAAGTACACCGGTGTTGAAGCCTTGAAGGCATGGGCAGCCCCACAATCCGATCCGCTTCCCCTCGGTTCCTGCTGCTGGACGCTGTCAGCTGAGCTCAGCTGCCTCTATCTGCCTGTCACTGCTTCCTCCTGAGCCGCCTTACAGCTTCTCAAGTCCCGCTCTCCGGGCCACGGCTACTACTGGGTGGGGAGCGGAGCTGAGCAGAGGAAAATCCCTCCACTGCGGGAGGCAAGAAAGGCAGCAGGCTGCTGGCCGGGACTTAAGCCAAGGCATAAGAATATGCAAGTGGGAGGAGAATGGGCACTCGCCCAAAATGGAGGAAATAGTCCTTCTGCTCTGAACAGCACATGATCATCAGAAAGGGGCACAGATAATGGAAAAAATACACCCCCCTAAGCTAGTAGGAGCAGTGTAGCCGGCATGTGTAACTTTTTAATTCTGCACTGATTGTCTTTGAAATTGCCCGGGCCACTGCTAAAATCCAATCCGGGGACAAACTTGGTCCGGGGACAGTGTCTTCAATCCGGGGACTGTCCCCTGAAACCAGGGACATCTGGTCACCCTATCTTAATGGGGCTTTGAAGACAACAAAAAACAAATGTATAAAAAAATGTACACTTTATTCTCTACATAGTATAACACACTGTATTGGATTAAAACCATAGCATGTGCCAAATAACAAAAACAAAAGAAAAAAACATAAATAGCTGAACAGTATACAAGATCACAACTGTGATGATCTCATCAAAACCCAGGCTGGACAATTAACATATATCTTATGCACATCATCTGGTCCATCTACTGAGTGATCCAACGTGTTTCGGCAACTCTTATCTATATCAGAAATGTGTTCTTTAGTATAGTAGATACTGTATAAACATGTCTATCAGTGCACATTGACTAGTGCATTGAAATACATGTGGTTTTCAGGCAAAAAAAGTGAAAGGTTCCTAACACCTATTTTAAAGTGTCTGGTTATACTTTGGGTTTGATTTACTGAAGGCAAATACGCTGTTCACTTTGCACGGGAAGTTGCACTTTGAAAGGAAATTTCTCCCAGAGCTTAGTGAATGTGGTGAAATGCAAAGAATAACCAATCATATGCAAGGAAAATAAAAAGACAGAATTTTTGCTTGCACGTGGTTGAATAATGGATAGATCACTTGAAAAGTGCAACTTCTCTTGCAAAGTGAACAGTCTATTTGTCTTTAGTAAATCATACCCTTTCAGTTTGATTGTAAAGAATTGTCACCAGATACTACATGAGACTTTTTGCAGATTTCTTTAACTGCCCTAGTTTACTTTCTTATTCCTCTGATCAATGAAATATATGTGTAATTTTTAGTAAAGAGACCAGATTGTCAGGAAGTGGGCGTGCAGCGGTTTCCGGCGAGCGGGAGTGTGCTGTGTGTGCTTCGGCGGCTTCCCCCTCCTCCTCCAAGAAAGGCGTCTAATAGGATCGCCTGTTTTCTCAGCCAGTCGGAAAACCGGTAACATACCCACGCGTCCTGATTGGCAGAGAGGCCATTCAGTGTTAGAAAAGCAAATATTCATTTATGGGATTGCGATCGCAATGCTCTGCGTTCCAAGCCACTCTATTTTGAAGCCTATTAGAGCCTATGGCTCTAATCAGGTGCTTCAAAGAAAACCCCCGCCGCTGTAATTCATGCGTCCGGCGTCCTGAAAGGGGCCGGACGCATGAATTAGGGAGTGGCTGTGGCGGCTATGGATAGATTCATGCTATGACGGCGGAGATAGAGGGGGCAGGGCCCGTGCGCCCTTAATGGACGGGCTGCCCCTGATGTAAATTATCACAGCATAGCACCATATAGCAACTAACTCTCTCAACACAGACTGTCAGTTTTCTTTAAACTTTTACAAGATACACTAACAAATAGCTGCTGGGAACCTATCCTTTAATAGTGAGGGGACTAGCAGACAGCAAAGCCCCAGTATTATGAACACTCTAATGTCCCATGCTCACTGCGGCTCCTGCGTTTAGATGTGGGCAGAAAGTACAGTTGCACTGTCCCCCTTGGCATGGGTACTGTGGCTGCTTATGCATATATTTGCAAATATGTGCAACAAAACCCTCTGTTTTTTACATAAACTGTTAGACAGGGCCAATTTGGTTGTTTTGCAGGCTGCTCGGTAAGGGTGCTGGGAAAACTTCTGTTTGTCTGTGATGTATATTGTCCTTGCACATGCACCTCATTGCAAAGGCCAGTTATAGATTCAAGTGGTTGCCACTTTTTGTGTACAGTTGGACAAATTGGGTGCAGGGATGCACAGCATGCCTTCGCTGCCATTGTGCTCTTGCTGGGTGTCACGTGCGTTCCCGTGCCTTTAAGATGGAGTGGACTCCCTTCCAGGCATACCTGCCTTTGATCTATCTATTTTTATATGTGCTCCTACTATGGAGGCTCTGGAAATTTAGAGTTAGGACCACAGTATATATAGAGATCCCTTGGTGTAGGAACCGTAGCTCTGTGGTGTGCATTGCCCTTTCATGTGCACCTTGCTGTAAAGGCCAGTTAGAGATTGGAGCGGTTGCCACTTTTTTGCACAGTTGCATTGTCCAACCGCCGGCAGCCTGCTAAACTCTATGGGAGGCTAAAAGCTTCTGTGACTGGATGGGGCTAGATGGTGCACAGAGTTCTACAAACAATTATGGTACCCTGCGCCCTGGGACAAATGAATGCCTGGAATGCAGATTTCTTGCATTTTGGCCATCCATCCCTCTACTGTTACACATACTGCCATAATCGTTGGTGGAACTGCACCGTCCAGCCCTATTCAGCCACAGCAGCTTTCAGTCTCACATAGAGTTTAACTGGCTGCTGGCAGTGGGGCTTGACAGTGCACCTGTACCGTCCACCTGTATCTAAATGGCAGAACCTCATGCACTGAGGCCTAACCCTGCTGACCACAGTTGAAAGGTCAGGCAGGACATTATGGGGACATTAATGCAAATAGGCTGTGCACTTTGCAAAATGCAGTTGCGCTCTGGAAATGCAGTTGCTCCAGAGCTTAGTAAATGACTACCCAATCACATGCAAGGAAAATAAAAAAAAACACATTTTTGCTTGCACATGATTGGATGATTGAAGTCGCAGCAGGGACTCTCTGTAATGGATTATGCCCTCTCAATGACACCATATCCTGCTGTCTTCCCGCAGCATGATGCCCACATCCGAGAGGCACTTTTTTGTGATCGCGATTGAGTGTTTCCGGATGTCATGTTGTCATCCCCACGTGCCTTCGCAGCACACAGCCGCCTATTTAAACCTGCGGCGAGTGCAAGCTGATTATGGCTGCCTGTGCCCATCCATGTGAGACCTGCCATCCTCCTTTCCATACCTGGACTGTCCTTGTTTTGGGGCTATCTCCCCCTGGTGACAAGGTAACGTAAGCATGCGAATTACCTGCACTCTTACAATTTATTGTGGGTTGCCTCCGTTGGATGCAGCCCCCTCCCCCCCCCCCTTTAGCATATTGGCAATCTTTCAGTCTTCATGGAATCTTGCATACTTTCTTTCTAGTCTCCATGTGTGCTTCTTTTAGAGATACCATTTGGAAAGCTCTCCGTGCAGTGCCTTGTGGGCTCTCCCAAATCACATATTTGCGGGGGTCCTCGTGTGGAGCAGCTTGGAGGCCTTTGACCTTCCTCCACACCATCGGGGGTTGGAGGGTGGGCGCGGAGGTTCGCAACCCCCCTTTTTCCATCTGAGGACGGCAGTCTGTTACCAACTTTGCACCTGTTTACCTATTTGCTTAGTATGTTTTTGAAGCTCTTTCTTGCTGTGGATACTAACTTGCCTTGTTTGCTTTGTTTCTATGCTAATATTTGGTGCTTTTTTATAGAACCCCACTGATGTCATAAGCTCCTATTGTACATATCTGCCCCTGAGGAAGGGACTGCTGATTGTTTCCCGAAACATGTTGGGTGTACATCTTTAACCACTTCAGCTCCGGAAGGATTTACCCCCTTCTTGACCAGAGCACTATTTGCGATACAGCACTGCGTCGCTTTAACTGACAATTGCGCGGCCGTGCGATGTTTTACCCAAACAAAATTGACGTCCTTTTTTCCCACAAATAGAGATTTCTTTTGGTGGTATTTGGTCACCTCTGTGGTTTTTCTTTTTTGTGCTATAAACAAAGAGCCACAATTTTGAAAAAAAAAAACTATTTGTTTTTACTTTTTGCTATAATACATATCCAAAAAACAATTAAAAAAACAAATGTATTCAACAGTTTAGGCCAATATGTATTCTGCTACATATTTTTGGTAAAAAAAATCACAATAAGCGTATATTGATTGGTTTGTGCAAAAGTTATAGCGTCTACAAACTATGGGAATTGATTTATGGTGTTTTTATTTATTATTTTTTTTTACTAGTAATGTCGGCGATCTGCGATTATTATCGGGACTGCGATATTGCAGCGGACATATCTGACACTTTTGACACTTTTTTGGGACCAATGACATTTATACAGCGATCAGAGCTAAAAATAGTCTAAAGATGTCTCATAGCTGGACTTGGATGTTTCTCAGAATATCCTGTCACCGACCACCCGTGCGAACACCTGTCTTACTGCCCCCCCCCCAATCGGGCTGCCCAGTCTAAGATGCCTGGGCCTATTTTTTTGTGGGGGCTGGGATGACTGGGGGAAGAGAGAGAGATTGCTGCTCCCATACGATCACTCTCCTCTCCCCTGTCAGAACGGGGATCCGCTTGTTTATATTTACGCATGCCCGTTCTATCACTGCGGGGAGCGATCGTGGGTGGCCGGCGGATATCGAGTCCACCCCACCCGCTGATTGGCTCCCCTGCTAGGCAGTGAGCACGTGAGCGAGCCTCTTGCGGCGTGTGCCTGCCATCAGGTGACGGCAATTCGCGCAGGAGAGCCATGTTGCCGCCGTCAATCCATGGATGGACGGCGGGCGGTCGGCCAGCAACTGGTTGAGGAGAAAATATATGAACACATCTATGGTTCAGCAATCAAATGTGGTTGTATATACAGTGGAGCAAAAAAGTATTTAGTCAGCCACAAATTGTGCAAGTTCTCCCACTTAAAAAGATACAAGAGGCCTGTAATTTTCATCATAGGTACACTTCAACTATGAGAGACAGACTGAGAAAAAAAAATCCAGAAAATCCCATTGTTTGATTTTTAAAGAATTTATTTGCAAATTATGGTGGAAAATAAGTATTTGGTCAATAACAAAAGTTCATCTCAATACTTTGTTATATACCCTTTGTTGGCAATGACAGAGGTCAAACATTTTCTGTAAGTCTCCACAAGGTTTTTACACACTGTTGCTGGTAGTTTGGCCCATTCCTCCATGCAGATCTCCTCTAGAGCAGTGATGTTTTGGGGCTGTCGCTGGGCAACACGGATTTTCAATACCCTCCAAAGATTTTCTATGGGGTTTATATCTGGAGACTGGCTAGGCCACACCAGGACCTTGAAATGCTTCTTACGAAGCCACTCCTTCGTTGCCCGGGCGGTGTGTTTGGGATCATTGTCATGCTGAAAGACCAAGACACATTTAATCTTCAATGCCTTTGCTGATGGAAGGAGGTTTTTACTCAAAATCTCATGATACATGGCCCCATTCAATCTTTCCTTTACACGGATCAGTCGTCATGGTCCCTTTGCAGAAAAACAGCCCCAAAGCATGATACCACCCCCATGCTTCACAGTAGGTATGGTGTTCTTTGCATGCAACTCAGCATTCTTTCTCCTCCAAACACGACAAGTTGAGTCTTTACCAAAAAGTTCTATTTTGGTTTCATCTGACCATATGACATTCTCCCAATCCTCTTCTGGATCATCCAAATGCTCTCTAGCAAACTTCAGACGGGCCCGAACATGTACTGGCTTAAGCAGGGGGACACGTCTGGCACTGCAGGATTTGAGTCCCTGGGGGAGTAGTGTGTTACTGATGGTAGCCTTTGTTACTTTGGTCCCAGCTCTCTGCAGGTCATTCACTAGGTCCCCCCGTGTGGTTCTGGGATTTTTGCTCACCGTTCTTGTGATCATTTTGACCCCACGGGGTGAGATCTTGCGTGGAGCCCCATATTGAGGGAGATTATCAGTGGTCTTGTATGTCTTCCATTTTCTAATAATTGCTCCCACAGTTGATTTCTTCACACCAAGCTGCTTACCTATTGCAGATTCAGTCTTCCCAGCCTGGTGCAGGTCTACAATTTTGTTTCTGGTGTCCTTTGACAGCTCTTTGGTCTTGGCCATAGTGGAGTTTGGAGTCTGACTGTTTGAGGTTGTGGACAGGTGCCTTTTATACTGATAACGAGTTCAAACAGGTGCCATTAATACAGGTAACAAGTGGAGGACAGAGGGGCCTCTTAAAGAAGAAGTTACAGGTCTGTGAGAGCCAGAAATCTTGCTTTTTTGTAGGTGACCAAATACTTATTTTCCACCATAATTTGCAAATAAATTCTTTGAAAATCAGACAATGTGATTTTCTGGATTTTTTTTTATCTCATTCTGTCTCTCATAGTTGAAGTGTGCCTATGATGAAAATTACACGCCTCGCTTATCTTTTTAAGTGGGAGAACTTGCACAATTGGTGGCTGACTAAATACTTATTTGTCCCACTGTATGTTATAAGCTTTTATGGTGATGTATGCACCAATCTTTTAACAATCTGTTTATCGATAAACTTTATAACAATTTTAACAATATGTTTAATTCGTGCCTAAAAAGTACCATTTTTTGTACCTGGGGAGTACCATATTTTTCCTAGTAATCAGGGATGTTGGCACAATAATGGATGTGTACAGTGGTTTATAGCTACATAGTCTTGTTAGGAACACAATAAAGGAAGTAAATGCATCCCCAAATACTATACATTTCCTTGAAAGGCTGCCTGCATGGCCCAAGAGAAAGCTAGAAGCTGGGGATATGCTGCTGGAGACAGAGGCTGTAGTTTTTAACTACAGCTTATCTTGTTGCCCACTACTAGGCTGTTTTCTTATCTGCTCTTTGTCCTTACTTCTATGTCATGCACAAAACGTTGCTTTGCCCTGAACCTGTGCAGTGACCTGTGTCTCCAAAGCATTGGTAGAAGATACTAAATAAAGCACTCTCCTCTAGGTGGCCTGATGCTTCTGTGATCCAGGGGCAATAAGTAGGGTTAGGATGATGCACCCGATCCGATGAACATCCGTAAAAACTGTGATAAAAGTGTCAGGCTACTTCAGTTACATGGTAAGGACTGCCGGGCCCAAATTTGTGATCCAGTTGGGGATCTGGTCATTTAAATTATCTTACAATTGGATAGATACTGTAGCTTTAGGTTTGAATTTGGACTGGTATAAGAAACCCTTTAGCTTTGCCTATTATTTACTTGAAATTTGCTGCCCTAAGCATCCTCATGATAGGGCGTAGTCTCTAATAGTTATAAGTAAAACTGGTTTAGTATTTCAGAGTTACATGGAAACTTAAGAAAGCAGCACAAATATAGACTATTATGAGTAAGCATGATTAAGACATTCCACTGCACCTATAGTACAAAGTGTACAAGTAGTGGTAACCTATGAATACGATTTTATTGATAATGAGATTCTGCTAAGAAACTAATGAGCATAGGAGTTGGAAGGTGTAAAGGAGCAAATATTAATTTTATAACATTATTATCTATTATGAAAACACTCCACAAGGAAATATAAAGAGGAAATATGTGGGTGAAGTACTCAAGCCATGACTGTTTTTGTGTCCGGGGTCCCCTTTAGCTTTCGCAGTGAAAAATGTACCTATACGTTAAACTGTCAATACCAATATGGCACTAAATAGGCTGCAGCATTATATTGAAGGCATCTAGCAGTGACTCTGCATACCTTTACATGCCCTTGGGTGCCCACTTGATGCCCTGAATCGAGAGGCACTATAATATTCAAATGTCAGCATTTCTTATTAGTGTCAATACCCGCTTGTCTCTTCATGCCCATTCCTATTATCCAAAAGACTACCATAGTGAGGGACCAATAGGTAGGTGAGGGAGGAAGGAGAGGAAGGGCCATCTTTTGACACCTCAAGGAAAAATGTTATATTATAGCCCTCCAGTAAGACCCCAAGAGTTATGTGAAGGTATGTGCTGTCACATAACTCTTCACACTGTGTGCCTTCCTTGCAGTTCTGCAGCATAATTAGTACTATGAAACAGCTGACAAGGTACACCACAAAAAGAAAAAACACACTGCAAGTATCGACGAGGAGTAACAAAAAATGGTAACAAACCAAAGATTATAATCAGCTCTTAGTGTGATCTACTACTGTGACTGATAATGGAAAGGCCACAAGTTTTTATTTGTGTAGCGATGTCCCCAACCTCCAGAGCTGTTATTCCTCCTCATGGTGCAGGTTACTAGGCATGGTGGGTGTAGTGCAAGATGGAATGATTGGGCGCCAATCACTTTTAAAATGAACAAAAAGAGATTATTGTTTCTTAACAAGAACTGGGGGAGAGAGGGTTAAGGCCAGGATACCCTTAGACAAATGCACTGTGCAAACGGGCTCTGCAGACACATAGCAATACAGAAAAAGGGCCTTTAACCACTTTACCCCCATCACCGTAAATAGGCGGCGGCTACGTTGAGTGTCTGTATCGGGATATAGTCTGCAGCTGCAGGCTATATCCCAGTACCGTTTTTTAGAGAGGACGGTCGGCTATCCTGGGATTATGGCCAATCCGGCTCGGGAGCCGCTCGATCGTTATCCCCGGGGGTGGGAGGGGACATCCCCCCTCCCGCCGCCTTCCGCCACTCTTCTCCAGCCTCCTGTCCCACCGGGAGACCAGAGCTACGATCTGGCGTGTCCGCTGGCTCAGAGGAGACCTGAAGGAAGCCGGAATTGATGTCACAACGTCACTTCCGGTTTACTCTAACTTTTCATTACATATATTTTTTACATACAGAATATAGACAGCTAACAGACAGAGAGATAGAGTGCTAACACTTTGCTTGAGCATACCTGAAAGAAAAGCTTTATAACAGACTACTTTGCAACCAGCAACTGTTGAGACAATAAACACTTTGGCCAGGAGTATGTAATTACAATACACCATATAGAGTGCAGGGATCAGGAGTATATAATGTACAATGTGCAGTGGTCAGGAGTATGCATTATACAGCCCAATGTACAGAGTGGCGTGGTCTATAATGTACAGTACACCATGCAGAAGCCATAGGTATATATAAAACAATGTCCTTACTATGTAGTAAGGAGTATGTAATGTACACTAGACACTACATAATCCTGATTGCTGCAACTTGTTTGCTGTGTTGTATGTTGCATACCCCTGACCACTTTCTCCATATATTGTTCTACACGTTATATAATTCTGACCTTTGCTGTCTTTACACTAGGCTGAATGATACTCCTGACCATTGAGCTCTGTACACGTTGCCACACATGAACCCCTCCATTCAAAGCTGTCAACTTTGCATTCCCTTTCCTTCTTCCTTAGCTGTTACCTCCACATCCTCCTTCCTCCTTCCATAGCTTTCACCACTGCATCCTCATTCCTCCCTTCACAGTTGTCACCTCTGCACCCCCCTTTCTACATCCACAAATGCCACCTTTGTATCTCCTTTCATCCATCAACAGTAGTCACCTTTGCACTCTCTTCCTCCATCCACAGTTCTCAACATTGCACCCTCTTCCTCCATTTACACCAATGAACTCTACGGTCCCCCTCCTCCATCCACAGTTACCCTGTCTGTATCCACCTTCCTCCATCCACAGTTGTCATTTATGCATCTATCCACTGCACCCCCCTTAATCTATCCACCGTTGTCATCTCTGCATTCCTTTTCCTCCATTCACAGTTGTCATCTCTGCATTCCCATTCATCAATGAAGAGTTCTTATCTCTGCACCCCCCCCCCCCATCCCTTCCATCCATAGCTGTCACCTCTGCAGTCCCCTTCTTCCATCCACAGTTGTCATCTCTGCTTTTATTCACAGTTGTCACCTCTGCACCCCCTTCATCTTTCCACAGTTTACACCTCTGCACCCCCTTTCTCCCATCCACAGCTGTCACATCTGCAGTCCCCTTCCTTCATCCACAAATGTCATCTTGGCACCCCCCCTTCCTCCATCAACAGTTGTCATCATTGTATCTATCCACAATTGCCTCCTCTGCATCCCCTTTCCTCCATACACAGTTGTCACTTCTGCATCCCTCTTCCTTCATCCACTGTTGTTACCTCTGCATCCCCCTTTATCAATCAATAGTTATCACCTCTATATCCCTCTTCATCCATCCATAGTTGTCATCTTGCATCCCCATTTATCAATCCATAGTAATCACCTCTATATCCCTCTTCATCCATCCATAGTTGTCATCTTGCATCCCCCTTCCTTCATGCACAGTTGTCACATCTGCACCCCCTTCATCCAGCCATAGCTGTCATCTCTAAATCTCTTTTCCTCCATTTACAGTTGTCACCTCTGTACCACACTTCCTCACACCTCTGCATTGTTCTTCCTCCACCCACAGTTTATAGTCTTAAGTTCTCCAAATAAGAGGAATGGGACCCCACTCCTTCTCATCACTTTCCCTATAGCTAGGAGAACTAAAAAAATAGCAGAACATGCAGCCATACCCAAAAGCCTGTTAGAGCTTTGCCAGGGTGAGAGATTTTGTACATACTCACAAGCTACTCACCAAGTAGTCAAACTCTTTCCACTCATGAAAAATGTGTTGGGTTGGTTGCTCTGGGGTATGGTAGGGCAGAAGGGCACACATATATTTAAACATTTAGGACAACTAAAAAATGTTATCCATAAAGTAAGCATGCCTTGCTTTGAGAAAGCGATTGCAGGCACAGATTAAGGTCAATAATTTTCTGCTTACATTTATGAAATGTAATAAATATATTTATTTTGGCAGAGTGATCAGCGTAGAATCGCATGCTCCACCCTTACAGCTAATACACCATAATAAAGATTAGCACATAAAAACACTATACTCTGGATTAAAATCGGCCTTTGGCCTTTTATTGGGGGACAAACTTTATTAAAATGTACACAATAACTCATTAACAACATTACACTTTAACCAACATTCTGCTTAGTCTTAACCACTTGAGTCCTTGGGTCTTTTTCTCCCTTAAACTGCATATTTCTGATTTGCATCTGTTGCACCATGTACTCATATAAAAAAGTATCCTGGGGGCGTGGCCGGCTGCAGTCAGTGATGGACGCCTGACTGCTCTTCTCCTCTCAGACTGGAACTATTAGCAACTGACCAGCAGTATTCCAGCATAGGAGCCACCTCCAAAGTTATTGCCGTGGGCCCCTAAAGTTCTAACCCACCCTGCCCTGCGATACAGAAGGGCTCAGAGTGACAAAAGCAGCCACAGGGCCTCCGGAGGTGAACCGGCGCCATTTCCCACAGATACAGCACCACATCCATCTGGCAGCTGCCTGGGTGCAGAGGGATCGGGTGAGAACAATCTATTGCTACTACCAGCGCCCAGGAAGCTCCATCAACCATCCGCCACATAGGCATATCGGGCAGTGTTCACGGCGGAACGAAGAGCAGCTCCCCGCATCTTACCTCATCCAGGTCGCGGCCGCCATCTTGCC
>BLSH010316628.1:2209104-2224510 GCA_018402905.1 Glandirana rugosa
TCCGTTTTGAAAAAAAAAAAAAAAAAAAAAAAAATCAAAACCTATCTCAACCAAAAAAAAAAAAAAAAAAAAAAAAAGTTTTGCCTTTGATTATACTTTAAACATTAACTTTCAGAGAATGGAAGTCTGAATCTCACTCTATGGGACAAGCAGACAACCAGAATCTGAGGCACATTCATAAATTAGGGCCATGACAGTGTACTATATATCTTACCTGTGTAAGGAACTGAAAAACATGCACTAATTGGCCGCCTTTAGAATGGTAATAAACTATTTTAACCATGGGTATGAAATGACAGAAAAGGGTAGACAGACTCAAAGAGGACATTTATCTTCTGGTAACATGATACACATAGCTGAAAACTTACGGCAACTTCATCCTCATGAAGACTCTTGCCATGAAGAAGCTGAGCAGAACACAAACGAATCCAATAAAAAGCAGCAAGAATCTGTTCAGCTTTGGAATATTTGGTGCATTGGATCGATCCAGGATAATGAATCCTAAACCTCCCATGGTAAAAAGGAAGCTTGATGCCAGTCCTTCCATGATATACTGACCGTTCACTCTGTGGAGACATTATATCTATAAATGTATACACAAACTTCCTAAAGCAATAAATTGCAATATATTCTACCACTTATACTCAAACATATATTTCCTGGAACCACTTAAAAAAACCTCTACAATGAATCACCGATGTAAAATTATAAAAATATGAAGCATCTCCAACAAGCACTAATAATTTTAATCTTATAAAGTGCAAGCATAACTAGAGATTGGCAAGCAACCGGGGCTGGTGCATTTGTAACATGTTACACCCTGAATATGGGTGTAACATGTTACAAAAAAACAGTGGGGTTGAAGTGAACCTGTTACTTTGGCCATGTATTAAGGGTAGGTTTACTTTAAGATGTTGCAGTAGTTAGGGCTCTTTCACACATACGGACCGTTTGGGTCCGCCTGTCAGTTTTTCAGGCGGACCCAAACGGACGCTCCATGTACTTCTATGGTGACATGTCCGCTGACACCCGATCTGCTCCGATCCGCCAGAAACAGACGGATGCAAGCCCTATTTTCCATCCGCCTGGCGGATCGGATGAACACGGACAGGCGGTCCGTGCTCATCCGATTCTCCATAGAGGAGAATGGAGCTCCGTGCAGAGACTGTCCTGTCATCCGTCGGCTCAGCGGGGATCAACAGATGGATCCCCGCTGAGCAGCGGAGCCCGTCAAAACGGGCTCCGCATGTGTGAAAGAGCCCTTAGGCAGAGTATGTCAGTTCTGATCAATGTGCCAAGCATCTGGATTCTGTGATGGACAGTAAAATGTGTTGTAATGGGCACCATACCTATATAATTAAATCTTTGTAAACAATCCCTGATGTTCAGCATTCAAATATAAATATTGGTCACGGAGGTCAATCAGACAAATTAGAATTGGCCACTGTGGCAGATAGTCAAATTGTAACAATCTACACCAAATTTAGGTTGGGGACGCATATCAGCACAGCAAGCACTACCATGAGTGAATGGAGACAATATTTACTTAGTGAGGACAGGCTTGTCTTGGGAAGTTACCAGTGTAAATTTGATGAACAATGTCTACGATATTCTTTCCACTTTGTGCAGATGAAGTACAAAGACATCCTGGAAACTACAATATTGTTTAGTTTGTATTATTTTCCATATTTTATAATAAGGAATCCAATATTTTGTTTCATTATACATACTGTATAACAACATTAAACATATTTAAGAATTACATTTGACAGCCAAATGAATAATTGCACATCATGAAGGTTGCCTTGCTTGGGCAGCCTGGAAAAAAATAGAATAGAAGCTGTAGCATCTCAGGCACGGTTTTGCCCCTCTATTGCTGAGGATTCACTTTTAGTCCCCCAGAAGTCCGCTGTTCATTTATCCCAGTGCAAAGTCCTTATGCTATCTCCAAACATGCCTTCTATTGGAGGCCAGTAAGAGTGTCCTCTGAAGGATGCAAAAAAATTGCAGAAGGCTGCAGGCCACAGCGTATAATGTCCAATCTGGTTTTTCTCCAGCTGCAGTAACAAGGCCACTTAGGATGTGTACTTTAGGTGAAATAAATATGGTCTTGCTTTACATTTGTTTTCAGAATATCAATGCACTAAATGAATCAAAATTATAGGGAAACTCAAACAAGCATGGTTCTCTGGAGCAGAGTTTGGAAAGTGTACATTCAAAATGATTTTTAACTCTCTGCCAACTGACTGAGCCATATCTTGTGGTACTCATCGGCTTTATCCACTGCGTGTTAGCAAAAAACAATGTCAATAGAGATCTAGGCGACAGGTCCTGGGAAAAACTAGAGAATCAGGGGCATGAAGAGTAATGCAGCACCCACTCTCCTCCTCTTGCGCCACACATTCCTAACTGCTGACATTGTCCTTGAAAGGATAAGTTCACCTATTTAAAAAAAAAAAATTATAAATGCACATCTTTTTGCGGGGGCCAGTGGATGTGTAACATGTTACACACTGAATATGGGTATAACATGTTACAAAAGGTGAACTTATCCTTTAACCACTTGCCTACTAGGCACTTTCATCCCCTTCTTGCCCAGGCCAATTTTCAGCGCTGTTACATTTTGAGTGACAATTGCATGTTCATGCAACACTGTATCCCAGGGCTTGACAAATAGGAGCCAGCTAAAAAACGTTAGGAGCCAGTTTTTTAAATCAGCTGTGCAGTGCCCAGAACTGCATGTCCGTGTTCTCCAGCAATAAGAATTGCTCACGCCTGGTGCCAAGCGAAAAAAGACTGAAAAGTAAAAAAAACAAAAAAGTGGCACTGATAGGTGGCACTCACTGATGGGTGACACTAATAAGGCTGGGCTGATAAGCACTGATAAACTGCACTGATGGGTACTAATAGTCGGCACTGATAAAGCACTCAGCGGCAGTAAGGAAAGGGCAACCGATCAAGCCCAGCTATCAACCTGGGAAGATTATGTCAGAGGTGGGCGGGCAGTGAGAGCAAGCCGTGCTCATCACAGCACTGTCCACCAGAGGGCACCAGTTCCCAGATAGGAGCAGGTATCCCACTCCAGCAAGCCGCAAAGCCATGGTCTCAATTATCGGCCATCCCAAATGTAGTCTGCACACCCACAGGTGAGTCACATGGGAGGATCCAGACCACAATTGCGGTATAACCCAGGCGCCAGGACGCAATTTCCAGTCCACCTGGGTTTTGTTGAGCCCTGCTGTATCCATCTGAATTTTTTTGTATAATTTTCTGAGACAGATAGATCTTTCTTTTGGTGGTATTTAATCACCGCTGGGTTTTTTTATTTTTTGCTAAACAAACAAAGAAAACAAAAAAAAAAAAAAAAAAAAACTGAAAATGTTGAGAAAAAAAAGTTATAAAATTTGGCAAATAAGTAATTTTTCTTCTTCATTGATGTGCGCTGAGGAGGCTGCACTGATCAGGTGGTACAGATGGGCACTGATATGCTGCACTGATGATCAGGGCACTGTAAATATCTTGGCACAGGATCCCATGTTATTGGCTTTCCTTTCCTCAGACGGTGACATCACTGGGGAGAGAAAAGGAAATGCCAATAACCGGCATTTGTTTACAAGTGATGAGCTGTGATTGGACATAGCTGATCACATGGTAAAAGGCCGCTGTGATTGGCCCTTTACCTCGATCTGTGATCAGCTGGGTCTGAAGGACACAGCGATCACAGAGAGCACTTGATCCGAACTGGAAGACCACCCTGTAGCTGTCATTTGGCTATAGCGCGGTTGGCAAGTGGTTGAAAAGATAATCAGAAACTAAGTTAAAAGGGTTTACACATCTTTTGCTCTCACCTGTAGGCCAGGAAAGCTACTGGTCTTTGGTGTCCATGTTCATCTGTCATGGATCCGACACTAGGAGGTTCCACAATGACATCATAAATGATCCCTAGATGCACAGACACAAAGATAAGGAAGAAAAACAAACAATGTAAACAGAAAAAAGACGAATTTTCCTAACTGAATAGAGAGAACAACATCTTACACAATCATACCCCATACCCATTTACATAGGGTGGGGGGGCCAGCATCTGGGGGCCCCCTTATTAAAGGGGGCTTCCAGAGTCCGATAAGCCCCCACCAGCAGACCCCGACAACCAACAGCCAGGGTTGTCGGGAAGAGGCTCTTGTCCCCACCAACATGCAAAGCACCCATACTCCCCATGTTGAAGGCATGCGGCCTAGTATGGTCCAGGGGGGGTGCTCGCTCGTCCTCACCCCCTTTCCTGGCCTGCCAGGCTGCGTGCTCGGATAAGGGTCTGGTGTGGATTTTCGGGGGCACCCTACACCGGTTTTTTCAGCGTGGGGGTTCCTCTTAAAATCCATGCCAGATCGTAGAGCCTGGAATGCTCTTGAGGGGGAACCCTACGCAAATTTTTTTGCGGGGGTCCCCCTTCAAGATCCCTAGCACACAAGTCGTGCCGCAAGTTGGATCATCATGATCCGACTTGTGGTGCGACTTCAAATCAATGGGCTCCCATAGGGAACCATTGATTTTGAATAGAATGCCTGGCGAGGCTTAACGCTGGGTATACAACGTTAAGCCATGTTATTGAGCGTTTTGCCTGCTCGGTGTCAAAAACGCCATGACGCTGCAGCTTCAGAATGCACTGGTCCTGCATTCTGGTTACAGCTCACTAACGCAAACACCCTCTACTGCTCAAAAACATCTGTGTTTTTAGGGGGCCATTGAATAACATGGAGAGCTGTAAAAAACGCACGTGTGCATGAGGCCTTATCATAAAAAACACTTTACATATCCAAAGGTTAAAGCTAAACTGCAGTCACACAAACATGGACAGAGCTGTGTGCCATCAGTTGAGTGAAGACTCTCAGCAGTAAACATGTTAAACTTATTCTAAAGTAGAACTAAAGGCAAATCTTTTTGGGGTTTTGGATAGAGTGGAGAGGAATTTTTATTTGTCTGTGCCCCCTCTTTATCAATGTGAAACAGATCCCAAATTTAGGGTTGTCACCAGAACCCGAATAGAGGGGAATCTTACAATAGGGATGTTGATTCTGATGACAATCAGGGATTCTATCACTTCCTTTTTTTACTATGGAAGACAGAAAGTGAAGGGAAATCTCCACAATGGGAGACAGATGGCAAAAAAACAGAGGGGTTATATCCCTTCCTTACTCTATCCATAATGAAAAAAAAAAGTTGTGACTTTAGTTCTATTTTAAATACTTTACTGTCTAGAAGACAGTAGAAGTCAAGTGATCTGATCAGACCGATTTTCACGTACTCCAGTTCAGGGCTGCAGGCCATTTACTATCACAATGTAACAGCCAACATAAATACATTTCTCTGCATTCTACACCCCCCATCAATAGGGAGAGGAGCGGCAAGCTAAGGTCAACGTCATTCACAACTTTACACAGCCATACACAACTTGTAATGACATCATAGGGGTGTCCCTGGGCACACCCTAATCACCCTGTGTGGCACAGATTTCCCGTTTGGACCCTTGATAATTCAGCAAGGGGGTCCTAAAAAAAAAATTGTAAAATAAATGTAAAAAATAAAAAAAAACTGACAACATCCACTGCCCTACTGACACTGTCAACAGTATACACACACATGCATACACATATGTGTTTGAGCTTTTGGGTGCACACCCTAATGCAATAGGCAGCGCACACCTAAGAATGGCATCATCAGGGCCCCAGAGTCACCACAAGCTGCATTTTGTAAATGAGTAAGCATACATGGGGCTTGAAACATTGGTGTTAGCGAGGACTGTAAGTAACGCTGCAAAAGAAACACCTAGCCAATTGCTCTGAAAGAAAGTCTCTCAGTCCTTTTGGATCACCCTAAGGCCCCTTTCATACGAATACATTTTTCCTTGCAAGAAAAATACAAGAAAAAGGTTTCCCTGTAAATTCTATGGGGCTTTTCACACCACTGCGCTGTGGTGCGTTTTGAAAAGGCCTGCATGCTGCATCTTTGGTGCAGTTTTGAAAAACGCACCAAAAACGCAGCTTCCCATTGGAATTAATAGAAAAAGTGGCAAAAACGCACTGCGATTCACGTTTTGAGTCACATTTCCATTTTTCACAGGTGTAGGCATCCCAAAAACGCATAAGAAACATAGCAAAATCGCGGTAAAA
Organism: Glandirana rugosa; assembly: GCA_018402905.1. Lineage (NCBI taxonomy): Eukaryota > Metazoa > Chordata > Amphibia > Anura > Ranidae > Glandirana > Glandirana rugosa. Next base: position 2,215,272 of record BLSH010316628.1, read on the forward strand.
ACGCACATGCGTTATTACTGCAATTTTGCTACAGAACAGTGTGAAAGGGCCCTAATAGCTGTAATTCCAGAATGATACTAATTTGTATTAAAGAACAAGAACATTTCTTTTTAATGTGCGTTGTAACGGGGAGCTAACCGTAATAAGGTGTATACCACCTTTAGGATTGCTTATGTTCCTTTATTACTGTATCACTGATGGCGGATAGTACAGCCCTTGCCCTATAGTGGGGATGGACAAAGAACAGTGCAGCTTCTGTGCTTTCCTGTCACTGAGCCACACAAATAGCAAGGGCTATACTATCTACAATCATTGAAACAGTAAATAATAAAAATGACAGCAATCCTAAAACAATCGTTGTGGTTAACTATTTGTTACCCAGCTCAAAATGCAGGCTGCCATTTCCGACAGCTCTTTCTAAAACTGTTAGTAGTATAGCTATCATGATGATGCTTTGTCCTCAATGCTTTCTGAGCAATCAACCCAAAGCAATCACAGCCTTAGGGCCTGTTCGCACCACATGCAGTCTAGTGTGTTTTTTTTTTCTGCATCAAAAACATATGGAAAGTAGGTTATATGGTTTCCAATGGCATAGTTCACACCAGTACGGCCAGTTCCAGAGCGTTCCAGAAAAAAAAAAAAAAAAAAGAAGAAAATGCTGCATTTTTTCTGCACTGGAACGCGGTAAAACGGATCAAAAACACACGGGAATGCATCAAAAATGCACCGGACACCAGTACAGTAATAACAGAAAAAAAAAAAAAAAAACCCAGGAAAAAAGCATCTGGAATGCATCCAGAAACGCATTCAAAATAAGAAATGCACCAAAATTTCGAGCCACCGAAAACTATCAGCCGAATACGGTGTTTTGGGGATCGGCTGCGTAAAGTAAAAAACAGCCAATACTGAAAGGAGGCGGGGTCCGCCCCGGGTGCCACTAATTGCAGGGGTGACCGTGCATGTTAAGTGTAGCTGTATGCAAGAGAGCAGGGCTTGACAAATTTGCTTTGAATCTAGGAGCCAGTTTTTTTTTAGCGTAGTGTGGGGTTGTCAACCCCCAGGGTAAGGCAAGTAATTTGCGCCTCCCTAACTTAGAGCAGAGCAGCCAATAACTCCAACATAACACCGTTACATCAGGGTTATAGTCTGCCCAGAAAGGGTGACACTAAAAACCTGTTATAGGGGGAAACGCCTTACTATGCCCAATGCATCGTCACTGCGGCATATAAAACGCCCTCTTCTGCTGCATAATGCAGCTCAAGGGTGGCCATTTTGCCACCCACCTGCATATCTAAATGAAACGTTAGTGACACTTTAAATAAGATACAAAAAAAAATGTGAAAGAAGTATTCCAGTGCTGCTGATCTTCTACTGCCTCTTTGCAGCCACGTCCTGCCTCCATGTGTGTCCCCACAGTGACTATTCATTGATCTGGTGGGTTTCCGGTCACCATGAAATACTGGAGACCAGCTGCACATCAAGAGTGGTAATTGTTGATGGTACACAGGGCTGCATTACAATTTTGTTGCTTAGAATAAAGACGTTCTCACGATTCTTGCGGTGTAACATCATCTTTTACATTATACAAAAGAAAAAAAAAGAAAAAATGGGCTAACTTTACAGTTTCGTTTTTTTTTTTATTCATTAACGCAATTTTTTGGAAAAAATACACGTTCGAAAGATCGCTGCGCAAATATCGTGTGACAAAATATTGCAACAACCGCCATTTTATTGTCTAGGGTCTCTGCTAAAAATATATATAAAATGTTTGGGGGTTCCAAGTCATTCTCTAGCAGAAAATACAGTTTTGTTTTTTTTTACTTGTAAGCCACAAATGTCAGAAAAGGTTTAGTCTTTAAGTGGTTAAAACTTCCCTCATACAGACCAGAGTTCACTCCTTTGATAAAAGAACCAAAGATACTTTGTTTTTCTTTTTTCTTTATAAGTAGAAACAAATATCTGGGCAGCCTGCCAAGTTTAACAGATGCTAGATTGAGCATAAAACGGCTTGGTGAATCGGAGACCCTGTGTTTTAAGATAGTGAGGGGAAAGAATGATCGGCTGTCACTCGCCAGGACATGATTTCTCGTCACCAGGGCGGCTTTGTGCCCGGGGATTGTCAAGCCCTGCAAGAGAGTATATAGCCACACTGCTTGTGAAACGGTTTCACATTGTGCAGATGGCAAGGCTTGAAAGAGCCGATCAGGGTGGGTTGTGAAACTCATGTAATGTAACTGCTTGCATAGACTAGCTGTCAAAACTCTGCGGTGATGTCAGGGGTGGGCGGGACCAAACAGCTATTACACACCAGCCAATGGGATAGGGGCTGGGAGGGCCACCTCGTGTATGTGGTGCCGCCCCCTTTATTAAGCAGCCCAATCATTGGCTGGTGTTTGATAGCTGTCTATTCCCGCCATCCCTGACATCATTGCGGAGTTTTGACAGCTAGTCTGTGCAAGCAGTTACATTACATGACAGTTTCACACACTGAGCAGCTCTTTCAAGCCTGCTATGCGCTCAATGTGAAACTTCTCATCTCCTCTACCAGTGCCACCTGTCAGTGCCAAACAGTGCCAGCCAATCAGCGTCACCTGTCAGTACCAATCAGTGCTGCCTTCAGTGCCAATCAGTGCTACATATTAGTGCCAAACAATGCCACCAATCAGTACCCATCTGTGTTGCCCATTAGTCCTGACAATCAGTGGCACCTATCAGCGCCGCCCATCAGTGCTGCCTATCAGCGCCCATCAGTGCTGCCCATCAGTGCTGCCCATCAGTGCTGCCTATCAGCGCCCATCAGTGCTGCCTATCAGCGCCCATCAGTGCTGCCTATCAGCGCCCATCAGTGCTGCCTATCAGCGCCCATCAGTGCTGCCTATCAGCGCTACCAATCAATGCCTATCAGTGCCCATCTGTGCTGCCAGTCAGTGCTACCTATCAGTGCCAACTATCAGTGCCCAGGTAGGCTGCATATAATAATTGTATATAAAAATATAATTTTTTTTTAAAACCTGTCGGTTTCGGTACAAAAATTTCCATTCAGTGCACCAATATTAAAAATGTGCATGCAGAAACGCATCCGGAATGGATATGGAGTGCGTTTTTGTGGTGTGAATTAGTCCTTAGTAACACTTTTCTCACATTCATTTGCTGCAAGGGCCCAGGTCTGTAAGACCGATACAGCCAAGCAACTAGCATTTCCGGAACAAGGTCTGTGATGGCAGAATACATATTTCTCAACTCAGAGCTCGAAAAATCCCAGGCGCTAGGTCACCATGGCGACTAGAAACTGCATCCTGGCGCCTGGATGCACAGTGTACTGCAATCGCAATATCATTCCTGTTTCTGTGCAATTTCAGTACAGGTGCGATTTCGAATCTCTCTCTCCACAACTGCCTCCCACTGACTTCAGTGCAAAAATCGCCTCCCACTATGGCAATCCTATGTGAACAGCTGTCCCCGCATGCCAATCCACTATCATTTGCGAGTCTGGAATGCACTGCTACAGACCTCACAAAGGAATCAAAACGCAATGCGCGCAGATCACATCTGTGTGAACCACCTCAACAGGAACACATATCTAGCCTGACATGCGAATCTGTGAGTTTGAAAACAAAACCAGAATTGCATAAGTGTGAACCAGGGTGGTTCCATTCATAGCTGGGCTTTTTGGGATCGCGCCAGAATTGCTGCGATTCTGCCCGTGATTGCAAAATGCAGGTTCAGGTGCCATTATTTTCAGCGGCAACTGAAACACGGTGTGGTTTTGCCAATCGCATTGCTTGAAGCTGGTCACGATTGCCGCACAGTAAATTGAGCGACAATTGCGGTACAACTGCATCACGTTTTAGGTGCCATTGAAAATGACACCTAAACCTGCGGTTTGTGATTGTAATGCATTTTCAGATTGCGGGCAGAATTGAAGCAATTCTACCACAATCCCAAAATGCCCAGGTGTGACTGTGGCCTAACGGGGCTTCCCCCTATAACTTGTTTATTGTCATTCTTTCTGGTCAGCCTATAACTCTGACATATCGCCACTATGTCTGGGTTATTGGCTGGCCGCTCTGCTGTAAGTTAGGGTTAGGGGGCACAAATTACTTGCCTTGCCCTGGGCTCTGACAACCCATGCTGCGCAAAAAAAAAAAAAAACTGGCTCCAAGATTCAAAGCAAATTTGTCAAGCCCTGTATGACCTGACAAATGGGATTAGCTAAAGTGGTTTTGAATGCTAAAGTTTTTTTACCTGAATGCATTCCCTAAAAAATTTAGCTCCACCATCTGGGTATGGGGGGTGGGCATGTGACATCCTCCCAGCATACAGTGCTCAGGATTGAGAGAACAGCTGTCAAACCCAAACACCACCAAAAGAGGGCGTGATATCAACCCTGTGTAAGCATCAAAGCCACAAAACCATACAGAATGGATTAAGTAGAAGTTAGGGCTTAGATCTCAGAACAAAGTTTGGGGGGGGGGGGGGCAGAGAAGGGGAGCATAAATGGGCGTTTTGGCTTTAACACACATTAATGGCTAGTTTGCACTTGCTTCAAAACATGGCTTCAGACAGGCTTTGTTAAAGCTCTCTGAACGCCAGTCAAAGCTCCTGTCAGTAAACAAAATGGTTAGCTTACAGTCCTGTTTACACCTTGCTTTTGCTTTGGCTTCACATCAAAAATGATACCCCATATCGCTTTAGTTGTGCTTCAAAGCCTCCATAGAATTCTATGGCAAAGCTCAACTCTGAAGACGTTGCGGAAGTGACGAAACGCAAGGTGTGCCGGGCTACGCTTGCTTGGAACGCTCGTCTGGAACGCACGCTGAAACTGGAGAGTCGCGGCTTCCTTGGAGCTCCGAGACATGAAAAGAAAGAGAACGATGTATCATTATTGTCACAGTTTGGCAAATAAAGTCTGTGATATTTAAAAACAAGCTGCGCAATGAGAGGTTGTCCTTTCTCCTATGACCAATTTTAAAACGCTGAGGAAAGATCCATGGTACCAGATTGAGGAAAAGCCATAACACCGGAGGACCCAGGGTCAGGTAATTGACCACAAGCGCAATTTGACTTCTCTTTGTCATACGACAAGAGGGTCAACAAGGTCTGGTAAGTAGGGATCTTAACCCTTTACTTGCACATGGTGGTTTTGGCACGTCGGAAGCACAAGCACTTTGAAGGAGTGTTTTTATTTTGCACGGTCACTTTTGGATTTAAGAACTGTCATAGCAGCAAGCTACTGATGAACTGGACTGCACATTAAGTGGGGCATCGTAATTTTGTGGCACAAATAATTTTGCACATTAATATTATTTTACTGTGAAATGTTGACATTACTGTATTGTGCACTATATAAGCACTATTGTATAATGCACAAGATTATGAGGTTCTGATTTATTGCTTATTGCACAATTTATAAGGTCTAACCTGTGACAATGATGCTGGTGACATTGTTATAGGAGAAGGCATGAATGAATGAATAATGGAACACTATTAACCCTTGATGCTATATAAACTGAATGTATTAATGAATGTTTATAGCAAAATCCCACTTGCACTTTATATTGGTATATTGCACAATAATAGAGGTGTAGAGTCGAGACACAACACAATACACATATTTTATAGGAGGATCCACGCTTATTTTTTAATCTAGCAAGTCCTGTTGGCACAGGATATTAATTCTTAGTGCCTAAAAATCTAAAGCTCGCTTGAAGCCTCACTGAAGCAGAACTGAAGCCCCATGAAACCTTACCAAAGTTTATCGAAGCTCCACCAAAGCCTCATCAAAGCACCAAGCAAAAGTAGGTGTAAACAGGACTGTAAGCTAACCATCTTATTTAGTGATAGGAGCTTTGACTGGAGTTTAGAGAGCTTTAACAAAGCCTGTCTAAAGCCATGCTTTGAAACAAGAGTAAACTAGCCCAAAGGGTCTCCTTAAAGGGGCTATACTCCCCTCCAGCGATGCAGTACCCACATGCTCCATTTCCAGCATCTTCACCCGATCCTCTTCAGGGTTCCAACTCTTCGGCTATATTGGGGTGATGTAACTCCCATGTATGAATGAGCTCAGGGTTTTTCAGATCCCACCAGGAAGCTGTTATCTATATTGGGCCAATGCCTCCCTGCCCTGCACCTGCATGTATTACACATCCTTGTAAAGGTGGGGCTGTGTATTGTGAGTGCCTCAGCCACTTCTGATTAGCCTAGTACAGATGACAGCTTCCTGGTAGGATTCATCATATGGATTTAGAGCAGGATTTGACAATACCTTGGCTCATCCCTACTCCCATACATGCACACAGGAGATGATTCTTCCTAACATCTGCAGTTGTCCATTGAGCTGTACATGCAATCCAATGTACAAGAGATTGCAAACAGTCTGGAAAGAATACTAAAATAAAAAGCCTACAATAGCGCACATTCTACATTTATAGGTAAAGTTCTGGTTTATAGAAAGGGATGTGATCAGAGCACATATTACTGTGATATGTGTCATTGTCGCCTCCTATCAGTGCTTTGCAGCATCTGGAAGACCAGAAGATATTGGATACATACGGTACTTATTTTATATATGTGCCTGTAATAAATACAATATATATGAATCAGGGCTTGGCAATGGCAGCATGCGCTGTATTGAGCCCTGTAAAGCCCACACCTGCAGGGTCCCGGATCTCTCTCTATGCACAGATACATGCTATGACCCCCAGCTATGATTTATGACTGTGGCAGTGAGTCCCATAGATGAGGCAGCACTCCATGTATGAATGAGGAGTGCAGAGGTCAGTAGCTGTACACTTACCTCCAGTGATGAGGAAGTAGGAGACCACCACCGCGGCGTACACCGTCATAGCGGAGGGCATATGGAGCCAGGACGGCTTCTTCAGCTTCAAGTTGGGACATTCCAGCACTGAGAACGGTATTCGGTAGAGAGTCTCCATCCTTCACCCCCTGCACACAACACAGACAACGTCATTCACTGGTCACACACAGAGCTCCCCCCACTGTCACCACCATTACCTGCACCGCTCACCGACCACCTACCTCTGTGTACAGGGATGGAAAGGGGAGGGCAGCGCTGGCCTGACGTGGCGAAGCAGCCGGAGGGGGGTGGAACAAACACCGGAATTGGTCAGAGGAGGTGAAGCGGGCGGAACACAAAGCGGAAGTGGTCAGAGGAGGTAGAGCGGGCGGAACACAAAGCGGAAGTGGTCAGAGGAGGTAGAGCGGGCGGAACACAAAGAGGAAGTCGTCATAAAAGACGGACAAGGCAGAGCTGAGTGTAAATATAAATAGATGACGGGAATGTTGTCACTTGTCACTAAATCCTGGCTGTATGGCTCAGCTTGTTGTAACATGGGAGGACACCTCAAGAACACATTAACCAGCAGAACTTTACCCATAACTACTTAATATGAAAAAAATAATATTCTTTTGCAAGGAACGTACATTCCACATTAACCACTTAATGACCAGGCCATTTTTGCGATTCAGCACTGCATCACTTTGACAATTGTGCTGTTGTGTGACGTTGTACTCAAGCAAAATTGATGTCCTTTTTTCCCCACAAATGGAGCTTTCTTTTGGTGTTATTTGATCACCTCTGCGTTTTTTTATTTTTGAGCTATAAACAAAAAAGAGCAACAATTTTGAAGAAAAAAAAAATATTTTTTTTGCTATAATAAATATCCAAAGAAATGTATAAAGACAAGTCAATTTAGGCTGATATGTATTCTACAAATTTTTGGTAAAAAATCACAATAAGCGTATATTGATTGCTTTGCGCAAAAGGTATAGGGTCTACAAAATAAGGGATAGATTTATGGATTTTTTATTATTATTTGTTTTTTTACTAAGAATGGCAGCGATCTGCAATTTTTATCGGGACTGCGATATTGCGGCGGACAGATCGAACACTTTTTTGGGACCATTGACAAATATACAGCGATCTGAGCTATAAATATGCACTGATTACTCTATAAATGTCACTGGTAGGGAAGAGGTTAACACTAGGGGGCGATCAAGGCTTTAAATGTGTTCCCCGGGAAGTGTTTCTAACTGTGGGGGGAGTGTACTGATTGGGAGTAGAGAAAGATTGCTGTTCCCGAATACTGGGAACAGCAGATCTCTCTCTACTCCCCCGACAGAACGGGGATCTGTTTGTGTACATTGACAGATCCCTGTTCTGGCTCTCTGAGGAGCGATCACCTAGATTCCTTAAACGAACCGCCGTACCAATATGAAGATTTACGGGATCGTGTCAACCTGCTGCCGTGGCTGGTCAGCAAGTGGTTAATACCTATGCTACCAAAATGAGTGTGTGCTCTAAATTGCCTCCGGCATTGTTCCTGTTTCTTCTTGCTGGAGGCTGCCATTTTGCTGAAGCTCAGAGCCCCTGAACAGCAGTAAATCATAAAGTGGAACTTTAGTCAGAAAATTAAGTCCTGCTACATCACTTCAGACTGGCCCCTTTTGCAGATATAGGTATGTAAAACATTATAAACAATTGCCTATACTGTTTAAAATCCAGTAATTAACTGTCTCATCCTGCTCTGCACATGCTCAGTTGCTCTCTATTTTTAGAGTCTATTTTTGCTGAGTTTGCAGAGGCTGATCTGCTGACAGCCTTAAATCGGAATTAAACCCTCCTATCCTTTACAGCCAAGGAAGCTGCTTCTGTTTGATTTGCAACTGCCATGGTGTTGCACATGTGATCAGTTATGACACCAGCCATTTGATGGTTTGTTTGAGGAAACAAGCAAATGTGACAGTTATCATTCCCGGCACTCCAGGAATTAACCCCTTTACACTAACATCACACAAATATGCGGCCCCACTGCACTTGGCTTTTGCTGTGGGGCCACATTATTTGCATACCTCCCTTTGTGGTGGGTGAGTGCCACATGGCCCGTACTAACGATCGGGCCCCGGAACTCCCCATTCCGGGGCTACCTGATCGCTGTGATAGCCACTGATTGGCTATCACAGTGATCAGTCACTGTGAAGCCCACCCCTGTGTTTTCTTTTTCTGTGAATGGAGGAGAGCAATACATTGTATCACTCTCTGTCCTTGCACAGAAAAAAAAGTGTGCGTAAAAAATGAATAAATTAAATAAGAATAATAATAAAAAAAAAAACCCTAGAACAAGATTTTATCTGGGTCAGTGCCAGGATTAGTGTTTGGGTCAAACGTCAGGGTTTTTTTTTGGGGGGGGGGGGGGGGCGGCATTTTTTTTTTTTTTTAA
>BLSH010316628.1:2232429-2258444 GCA_018402905.1 Glandirana rugosa
TGTACGAGTCAACGAGAGATAAAAATCGGTGACGTTTTTCTTTCGTTAGACGACTGTTGCAATTTCAATAACATTTCGGTCTTCCAAAAAAAGAATCTCCTTCATTTGGGACTACCCCAAGTGAAGGAGATACAATGGGACGTTACATTTTCGTAGTGTATAATCGGGTTATACGCGGTGAATGGACTTAACCTTCGAACGCTACAGGGACGAGGTCCGGCGCAGGTAGAAGACGGGGAGAAGGAAGGCCCCGGCGCTAGAGGCCTAGACAATGACCGGCCCCAGCGTGTTTGTCATCAAACTTTTGTCGTCCTCAAACCTCTGTCGGTTGAGATAAACTAATCACGGACACAAACTTAAATTCATTTAGAGAGAAATTTCTACAAACCAAATCAAGTCACGTTATGAACAAACCGTAAATAAAAAGCACCACGAAACACCTTCGATGAACTAAACCAAACATCTTTAAAGAGAGATTTACTTAAATTCAAACACAGGCACTAATCAAATAGAGTTGGCTGTCTCCAAACTCCTGCTGTTTTCAAACTACTGTTTGTGCGACCCCGGCCAGTAACAGATCCGGAGATCGCGGCCCCGGAAGGAAGAGGGGCAGAAGATGGACGCGGCCTGGAGCAGGGACATCGCAAGCTTCCAATTCAGGTAAGTGGCGCATATTGGGCTAATATGTGATGCTTTTACATTGCAGGGTAACATAGAGGAAGTGAACCCCATCAGGGTTTACTTCCTCTAAGAAAAAAACCTTCTGGCTTTACAATAACTTTAACGTTGTCAGCAGATTGCTTTCTTTTTGCAGTGGCTAAAAATAGAGAGCAACTGAGCATGTGCAGAGCAGGATGAGAGAGTGTATTTTTAGATTGTAAACAGTATAGGAACTTATAGTGGAACTTTAGTCAGAAAATTAAAGTGTTACTAAACCCAGGACACTGCATTCACTATATCTGGCCTCCCACAGGACACAGAATATGGAAATAAAATTATTTTAATAAATATAAACTGCTAAATACTTTTACTCATCAGCAGCATATAGCAGCCTTGTGACTTCTATCAGTGTTTTGGTTAAAGCTAAGAGTTTTCACTCTACTTTGACTGTCCTACGAGGCTGCAGGACCCCTGACCCTCTGTCTGGACAGTGCTGATTGGCCCTGTGCTGATCACATGCACTCTCCCAAGAAAAAACTAGTTTGAATGCATGCAAGGTGAAACATAGCATTTTCATAGCACTGATCGTTGTATAAATGCCAATGGTCCCAAAAAAGTGTCAATATGTCTGCTACAATATTGCAGTCCCGCTAAAAATCACAGATCGCCGCCATTACTAGTAAAAATAAATAAATAAAAACGCTATAAATTAATTCTCATCGTTTGTAAACGTGGAAACTTTTGCGCAAACCAATCAATATACGCTTATTGTGATTTTTTTTTACCAAAAATTGGAGGAAGAATATATATCGGCCTAAACTGATAAATACATTTCTTTGATTTATTTTTTTGGAAAAACAGTCCGTTTTGAGACTAAACGTATTGGGTCCATTCCCCTCAGGTCACTGCGATCTTTCTTTGATTGATGAGCTCATTATTCTTTTATTTATGTAAGTGTTTTTAAAGCATTTTAATAAAAATGTAAATGGTTTTACACTATGGCAGGCACTTTTCTGTTTTTATGACCTGATGAATCATCCCTGTGAGAGGCCCAGATTATTCCTATGGTCCACCCCAGTAGGCCCCTTGTTGGAGGAATAGGATTGGAGATAACCAGGTGACCATTTCCAGAATTTCTAGTCCGGCTGCCATCCAGTAGAGGTTTTTTCACCGCTGGTTTCTTACCAGCTTCTGGTAAGAGCACCAATTCATAAGCTTTGGGGATTCGCATTGTGAACACACTGTTGGCACTTTATATTATATTGTGGACATTTTGGACCAATATCCAACATAGTCACTGTGCATGGGTCTATCAGACCCCATTCACACTCTATTAGCACGAGAATTTTGTGAATATTTTTGACCTGTTATATATTTATTTTTCTATTTATAAACATCACCAAGGACTTTTCTATTAACCGTTGTTCACATTAATGGACATTCACTATTGTTGATATGCACTAAGTCATTTTTTTATTAACTCACTAAGTTACATTGAGTTATTAAGGGCTGACGGTGGTAGACGTTATCCCCACAGAATACAACAGGATGGTTTCAGTGTTTATATATTTTTTCAAATATAATTTCATGTGATTTATAATTCCCTTCTTGGCAAGCACTGCACTTTATGTTTATAGTTTGTCATACAAATCTGTCAGTTTGTTGTGCTGGCTGCTGATCTTCTAAGTTCTTGAAGAGTAAGCGCAGGTTACCCACATCTTAAATTCTTGGGGCTAAAATGGTTGGTACCGGGGCCCGCTTAAACAGATGTACGAGGGATTTGCCTGTGAAGCGACCTTTTGGCGCTGGGCCCTGGGTATTCAGAACCTTGCACAATATTAACCGACCAAGGCGTTTTCCAGCAGGGTGCTGTACAGGTCCAGTGCAGTGAATCCCTGGTATAGGGGGAACGTGTCACTGAAGGTCCGTTAGATGCTGCCTGCTGTGATAAATATAGACATCAATTTTTTTATTTTTTTTTAAACTACAACTCTGGGGGGTGATCAGGAATTATTTTAGACTGATTGCTTGTTACAGTGATAATCACTGTTGTCCAGTGGACATAGTGGGTCGCAGATCGAGCATGTGCACTGATGTACGGGAACTTCACAGCGCATAGGGGGAGCAGTAAATGTACTGTTTACAGCTCGTGGTTAAATAGAATACCTTGTTTTCCTACCTAAAATACACCGATCCCAACACTACTACTAAATGACACCAACATTCGCTAAACTAGATTAAAGCAGTGTTCCACCCAAAAGTGGAACATCCACTGGTCAGATTCTCCCCCCCCCCCCTCAGGTGTCACATTTCTGAGAGGTGTTCTTTTCCACACATCCAGAAGCCCATGGCCGTGTTCGTCAGCAGCCAGGCTCCCCCTTCCTCCGCAAATGGGAAAGCACAGCAACGGCTCGTACATGCGCAGTGGGGACCCGGCTGTGAAGCCCTCAATGGCGGCGGCAGCACTCGTCCTGCCAATCCAAAGATCATTGGGCGGTGCCGACATCACTGGACTCCAGGACAAGTGAGTGTTCTCGGGTTAAAAGTCAGCAGCTACTGTATGTGTAGCTGCTAACTTTTAATTTCTAAAAGGAACGGCGGCGGCGTACTCATGGATCCTTTAGTAGTAACTGGTATCTTCGTTTCTATAAAATGTTGAGGTTTAACATCCCTATCATTCAATTTTCTCAATTAAAACAAAAGTGCTGCAGTACCGAATTCCTCTTATTTTTTTTCATTCCCCCTACTAAGTCCCATAAATGCCTGCTGATCCTGACAGTGAAGTCCGTTGACATGGACTTTCACTGTATTGTTCATTTAAGCAAAAAGAGACTCCATTTTGTTCACGCTGCTGTAATGTGTTCTGTGGCCTTCACTTATCACACAGATACAATTTCTGCTAGAAGCTCTCGCTCTGTCTCTACTCCCCCCCCCCCCTCAAATGTTTTACTTTTGCAATTGTTCTATTCGCTAGCTTTTAATAATATATTTCTATTTGTTAGTTTTTAATAACATCTCACACCACCCCTTTCTTATCTATGTATATAAAATCATGTAATAATAAATCTTGTCAGAACGGACATTTTAAACACAGAGATTGTGTCCTGTGGATCTGTTCCTGCAATTGCAAAACTAACTTTTATTTTTAGAGTCACAACCAGAAATTTCCCATAACAGTTTGGCGAGTCATATCAGGAGTTGGCAGAGTCTCCAGAAGGAACCACGCCTTGATCGGGATCATCGGGAACGCAGAGCTCTAAATGCCGGCTAGGTAAGCTGTCCTTAAGCTTGCTATATTTTCTGCCTTTCCTATGTATCCTATCTGTCGGTTCGCAAGGAAACCAAACCAATCTCCAACATTTCTGGTTGGGTGTGTGTGTGTGTGTGTGTGTGTGTGTGTGTCCCTTCACGGGTTGGACTGTGTGTGGATAGGGATAAACCTCTGCAGTTCCCAGCGTTGACTTCCTTGTGGGCGGCCTGGGTCAGAGATGCATGGTAGGGACAGATAAAACCCACAGAGAAGGGACAAGGAGGGACTCTTAGTGTTATGTCTAATGTCATAAACCTCTTCTATCCACGTAGATAAGTGGAGACTATTCTTGTAAATCTGCAGATTTGCTGTACTATTTGTTTTAGAGGCAAGAGGGTATAGGCACAAGTAGAGAAAAGACTGGCCAGTCATTATGGGCATTAATTTAAATAAGGGAGTGAAGGGTGAGAGAGACTCAGAAAATGCCCAGCGCAAGATGAGCGCTAGAGAATATATGAACCAAAGGTACGGTACAGCCGCCTATACTGGGCCCCTAGATAAATGGGTAGAATGGACAAAAGGAACAGCTAAACCTTTAAAATCTGAAGGGACTTTTAATTTACAAGTATGGCAAACTTTTCTGCACGATTATGACCCACTACTGTGCAGTGAAGGAATGTGGAGAATAGCTTGCACATGAGAGACAGAAGCTAAATGAAATGAAACTGGCTTGCCAGATGTTTAATAAGGGTACTGCCCAAATGTACTACGTTTGGTCAGAAGACTCTGTAGAGGAGGACCCCCCACCTTATGTGGCTGCCAGTTTGGCTTTAAGAGACCCATCAACAAAAGCACAAGAATCAGATTACATGAAACACACAAAAGATGACCTTGGCAATATAGTAGCGAGCAGAGGTTTAACAGCCCCATATCAAACTGCAAAGAGGGATTTGGCTCGTATCTTAGAAACAGATGATTGGCATAAATCAAAAGGCATTATATGCAAAATTAGATCTCTCTGAACTTTAAGGCTTTGGCCAGAGAAAGAGAGATAGAGTCTGAACTGCCGGGGCAAACCATCTTTTCCAAGTTGTGGCAGCAAGATGAAAAGAGAAGGAAGGAAGAGTCCACCCCTTCTGCCCCTGTCGCTGAGCAATTTGTTACAGTTTATCCTGTCAGAACCCAATTAGTTGTTTGAAGGTAGTGCTGTTGACAGTAAGTCCCAAATTAAATGGCATGTACCTTTTATTCCCCAAGAAATGAGAGCCATATTAGAGGGACTGGGAGATCCTAGAAAGAATTCAATTGGGTTTGCAAACAAACTTAGTGCTGCACAGGAAGCATACGAGGCTTCTGCTACTGACATTCATCAGCTTCTTATTAAAGCAGTGGGAAGCAACATGTCAGGCTATATACTTAAAGAATGTGAAGTAGAGGTCACAAAGCTTGATAAAATGGCTAGTGGAAGGAAGATTTGTGAAAAAAATGAGGGAAAAATTGCCCCAAATATATGGACAAACCAGACATGCTGAATTCATGAATGCTAAGCAAGGGAAGGAGGAAGCTGCAGGGGCTTATTGGAGGCGGTTAAATGATATGGCAGAGGAAGCAGGCCTTAAAATAGAGGAAGAAAAGAAGGGAGAAACTGCACGTCCATCTACACAACTGGTGAAACAAAGGTTTTGTGATGGTTTAATACGCCAGTTGAAAGAAAAGTTGTTCACAGCAAGGCCTGGCAATATGTCTATTCAAGACCTCCTGCCTATCCTGTTATCCATAGAGAACGTGATTAACCAGAAAGACAGCAAACCCAAAGTTATGTACATGGGGAAGCAGAGAGGAAGAGGCAATTTCAAAAATCATGGCAATCGGGGACCAATCATATGCTACAATTGTAATGGGGAAGGACACATAGCCAAATTCTGCCATCTTCCTGACCGTAGACTGGAAAAGAGCTTAGAGGCACCTCATGCCAATCCCAGTTCACTGCCAAAAGCTATGGATCAGGCATAGGGAAATGGCATGACAGTGTCAATCATGTTAAATAGGGGAGACAATGGTCCCCAGGCCAGAGTAAAAGTATTTTTTACAAGAACTCACCTATCCTGGAGGAGAAACAGAATTAACCTGTTTAATTGATACTGGTGCAAGCCGAAGCATGTTTAATATAGAGGACTTACCTCCAGGATTATTATCTGAAAATGTTATCTCTGGTGTTGGCTTAACCAGGACCTCTACTGATTTGGTTGAGTCCAAGCCTCTTAAACCCAGGCTAGGACAACAAACAGAAATTGTCACTGAAGTGTTAGTTTCAGACACAGTTCCTACCAACCTTTTAAGAGCTGACATTTTGAACCAAATTTTAGCAAGCATAGACTACACTCCTACAGGAGTCCAAGTGGTCAGTAGTCTGTCCGGAAAAGTTTTAAATTCTGCCTGTGGAGTATTTTTAATCCAAGATTCCACTCCACCATTCCCAGCAGAATTGGAAGTGATTCCCGCCGATTTATGGGCCACCAGCAAATATGACATAGGTCTGCTGGACTGCATCCCAGTCATGATATAGATTAAACCAGGAGCCTGACTCCCACAGATTAAACAGTACCAATTAAGTCCCAAGCCAATACACCCCTGTTCCCAATTGCAAAGAAGCCAGACAAGAAGGGTGGGCAAGGGACATACTGCATGGTGCATGATTTGAGAGCCATTAACAATATAATTGAGGCAGACACCCCCAATTGTGCCCAACCCCCGCACTTTACTAAAGTGAAATACCTGCCTCCAGCACCTGCTTTACAGTGATTGATCTTGTGAATGCTTTTTTTTCAGTGCCCCTACACCCAGATTGTTGGCACCTTTTTCAATTACACATGATGCCCAAAAGTTAGCATGGACAAGATTGCCCCAAGGCTGTGTGAGTAGCCCTTCTGAATATAATACTGCGTTAAAGCAAGTATTGGACCACTGGTCCCCCTCACACCCAAACACAGTTTTGCTTCAGTACATAGACAATTTGCTTATTTGTTCTGATACAAAGGACATTTGTAGCAGAGAAACATTAAGCCTTCTCATGTTTCTCTATAACAGTAACAACAAAGTTAGCAAAGAGAAGCTACAATACTGCTAAGAGAAAGTGATCTTCCTGGGTCACTGCATTTCACATGGAATCCCCAGATCGAGTTAAAACTCTACAAAAATTTGAAAAGCCAAGAAATGTACAGCAACTACGTGCCTTCCTGGGGTTAGTGGGATATTGTAGGGACTTTATTCCAAATGCATCAGAACTTATGGCTCCTCTATATGAGGCTACCACTACAAACCCTTTCAAACTCACATGGGACAATGAATTGCAGATGCAGCTTATTAAAATTTTGTCTGAAGCTCCCGCCATTGGACTTCTCATTGTTTTGTCATGAAGTCAATGGATTTGCTGCAGGTGTACTCACCCAGCTACATGGAGATAAACAGAGGCCTGTGATGTATGTATCAGCCTCATTAGACCCTGTCATCAAAGGCTCCCCCAGCTGTATGCGAGCCATAGCAGCCTGCATTTTGCTGCTAGACAAAGTAACTGAGCTTGTACTACAGGGTGGGCCATTTATATGGATACACCTTAATAAAATGGGGTGATATTAACTTCCTGTTTGTGGCACATTAGTATATGTGAGGTGCTGCACATCTCGTATCTTCACAGCATATGTTTTTTTTAATGGTTTTTATGGTCAGTAAAAACCAATACCGGGTGAGCTGCTCCTTCCAGGAGGTACCACCATTCCTCCAAAGCCGACTTGATGGCCAGCAATTCCCTATCACGACATCATAGTTCCAGCAATATGGTGCACCACCACATTATGGGTGTCAGGTCCGAGCATTCCTAGATGAAATTTCCTGGAAAGTGGATTGGTCATCGTGGGCCAGTTGAATGGCCCCCAAGGTCTCCCGATCTGACCCCCTTAGACTTTTATCTTTGGGGCATCTGAAGGCAATTGTCTATGCTGTGAAGATACGAGATGTGCAGCAACTGAAACTACGGATACTGGAAGCCTGTGCTAGCATTTCTCCTGTGGTGTTGCTATCAGTGTGTGAAGAGTGGGAGAAGAGGGTTGCATTGACAATCCAACACAATGTGCAGCACATTGGACACATTTTATAAGTGGTAAGAAACTTGTAAATAACTCATGAAAGAATAAAGTTACGTTAAAACCAAGCACACCATTGTTTTTCTTGTGAAATTCCCAATAAGTTTGATGTGTCACATGACCCTCTTCCTATTGAAAAAACAAAAGTTGGATTCAAAATGGCCGCCATGGTCACCACCCATCTTGAAAAGTTTCCCCCCTCACATATAATAATGTACCACAAACAGGAAGTTAATATCACCAACCATTCCCATTTTATTAAGGTGTATCCATATAAATGGCCCACCCTGTAGATTCTGCTCTGACCCTGAATGTGCCACATGCAGTACAGGAAATCATGAATCAAGTAAATACCAGATGTGTCTGCCAGTAGATTTGACAAGTACCAGTCTGCTCTTTTTGCTCCATCAAATTCAACAATCAAACTATGTGTTACTTTAAATCCGGCTACTCTTCTTCCTATAACTGATGAGGAAGATTCAACAAATGGTATTGATGCAGAACCTTTTTTTCTCATGATTGTATGGCTCTGATGGAGGTAGAAAGGGCCTCTGTCACCCCAGCAAAAGATGAGCCTTTATCAGATTGTGACACACACCTATTTGTAGATGGCTCCAGATTTTACACTGATGATGGAAAGCCACACACAGGGTTTGCTGTAAGCACTACAGACACAATTTTACATCAAGAAGCATTGACACCCCAGATGTCAGCACAGGAAGCCGAGTTGTGTGCTGTAGTCAAAGCATGTCAACTCCTAGAGAATCAAAGGGGAAATGTTTACACTGACAGCAGATATGCATTTGGAATAGCGCACGATTTTGGGCCTATCTGGAAAGCACAGAACTTTCTGACTAGTGCAGGGAAGCCAGTGAGACATGCAAAACTCATAGGAGCGGCTATTTGAGGCCTTTCAGCAGAAGTTGCCATCTTGAAGGTAAAAGGACAAGCAAGGGGAAATTACATGACAGCCAGAGGAAATGCAAAGGATGCTGCCCTTATGTCATTTGGAGTCACACCCACTATAGGGGTTGCCCAGGTAGCGGGGACAGATACTCCTCATCAAGCACAGTGGGATATAGAAACTTTAATTCAGTTGCAGAACCGGGCCCCTGGTGGAGAAAGAGAAGTGGATTAAATGTAATGCTACCCAAATCAGCAGGGCCTGTGGAGCGCTGACAACAGGTGGTATCTACCCAGGAGTTTGTACCCAGTTTTAGCACAACTGGCACATGGCATCAGTCATCTTGCCAAGGGCGCGATGGTGGCATTTACTGACTGCTATTGGATAGCACCTGGATTTAGTGCATTTGCAGCCAGGTTTTGGGCTTAATGTCTCACTTGTGCTCTGTACAATGCAGGGAGGTCTGTTCATGTTCCCCAAAAGCATTCCCCTTTCAAAGTTTTCAAACAGATGCCCAGAATAGGCAACTATGAGTATGCTCTAGTGTGCATTGACATGTTTTCAAGCTGGCCAGTAGCCAAAGCAAATGCAAAAACAACAGCAAAGACAATTTTGAATGAAATAGTTTGTAGATATGGAGTTGCTGAAACTATTGAGAGTGACAGAGGAACCCATTTTACTGGAGAAGTGATGAAAGAGGTAATGGAAGCACTTAACATACAGCAAGCCTTCCATACACCTTATCCACAAAGCCGTGGTAAATTTGAGAGACTTAATGGTATTTTGAAAAACAGATGTGCAAACCTTAAAGCAGATACAGGAAAAGGATGGGTGGAAGCTTTGCCAATAGCCCTATATTCTGTACGAACTACCCCTAAACAATCACATGGGCTGTCCCCCTATGAGATTTTATTTGGAGGGCCACCCAAAACAGGGCTATACTGTTGCAGGCTTGTCACTCTAGTCTGTTAGAATATGTTCAGATTTTGCAAAGAACATTGAATAAAGTACATGAAGGTGTTTACAACTCTATCCCCGACCCAGATTCTGTTCCAGGTATTCACAGAATCCAACCAGGTGACTGGGTGGTGGTCAAGCGACACATCAGAAAGCCGCTAGAACCAAAATTTGACGGACCACATTTGGTGCTTTTGACAACCGGTTCTGCTGTCAAGTTGGAAGGAAAGCCCACCTGGACTCACGCCAGGCATTGCAAGAAAATCCTGAAGTGATGCTATCCTTTGAAATAAAAATGACATTTCTTTTCTTGTTATTTGTGAGAACTGAGACATGGAAAAATAACCCTTTCATCCAAATGTTAAAAATTGTATGCAACCCATAGCAATGCTAGTAACTGCTGGGTGTGGTCTCACTTACATTCCCAAACGGGAACAATACCCATGATAGCAATGCCTCTCGGCTTCACTGATCTAAACAGGACCAGAATAAATGGCTCAGCTTAAAAAAGTAGTATTAGAGCATAGATTAACACTAAATGATCTCACTGCAGCTCAAGGTGGGATGTGTAAGGTTATTCGTACTGTTGTATATACATTTCTGATAGTGAGGACATTATTAAAGGGCATCTTGCTAAGATAAGAGCACTACAGAATGAGGGCAGAGATATTGCTAAAGATGGATGGAACCCCTTTAAGGGATAAGGAGGTTTTGGTGATTTTTTTTTTATATAGCATAGCAACATGGTTACAGAAATGAGGTGCTTACAATGTGATGTTCCTGTCTCTCATACTTATTTACTTCCTCATCAGGCTGTGCCTCTGTGTGATCACCCACTGTATCAATAGATGGTCCACCAGCCCTGATGAACCCATTATTCTGAGAAACCTAGGAGAGAGCTGAACAGGACGCCTTCTCTCTGCGCCAACGTAGCAGGAGCTACCGGCAATCGGCTGTAACGCGGAGAAGAATGGTGTCAAAACAAAAGGAGGAAAATGACATGGCCTTTCACTGTATTGTTCATTTAAGCTGCTGTAATGTGTTCTGTGGCCTTCACTTATCACATACAATTTCTGCTAGAAACTCTCTCTGTCTCTACTCCCCCCTCAAATGTTTTACTTTTGCTATTGTTCTATTCCACAGCTTTTAATATATTTCTATTTTTTAGTTTTCAATAACATCTCACACCACCCCTTTCTTATCTATGTATAACATATCATGTAATACATTTTGTCAGAATGGACATTTTAAAACACAGATTGTGTCCTGTGGATCTGTTCCTGCAATTGCAAAAATAGGATTTTATTAAGAACTTACCGTAAAATCCTTTTCTCTGAGTTCACACAGGTTCACCCCCTCCTGCACAAATGTGTCAGCATCCGCGGATGCTGCTTTTGGCCGTAAAGTTTTACAGGCGGCGGTGTAGGCGCAACTGGCGCCTCCTTAGAGGATTCTGTTGGGTACAGTTGTTGTTGTTTACCCACCCCTCTTGAATGACACTGCTTTGGGACATCCACACTTGTCAATGAAGAGCTGCGTATGTCACTGAATGTAGGAGAAAATAGGATTTTATTAAGAACTTACCGTAAAATCCTTTTTCTCTGAGTTCACTGACAGACGCAGCACCCACCCCTCTGTGTTGCGTTTTGTACGCCTTGTTACGAACGGATATGCTATGCAGAGCTGGGGGGTTATATGCTGGAGTGAGGACGGCCCCCTGGGAGGGGTCAGCTTGCTTTTTTTCTATTTGCCCAGTCTACTCCTAGTAGGATGTGCATAAACCCCACTTGTCAATGAAGGGCTGCGTCTGTCAGTGAACGTAGGAGAAACTAACTTTTATTTTTAGAGTCACAACCAGAAATTTCCCATAACACTGTCTAATTCAGCTCTAGTGATGGTGTGGCAACAGTACTGCACAGCTTCTGAATTCAGCAAAGCTGCCCCTCAAATAGTTGTGCCATTGTAACTGCAGATTCACCAGTCTATTGCTTGTTAATCAGCATCTAGGCACACCTAGTCCTGTCCACCGTTTTCTGGATTTATACCACTGGCTCTCTTGTTGAAACCCTTCCACTGTAGCTTACAGTATCTGTAAGGACCAGCATGTGATACACAAATAAAGGAGGATTTGGCTTAATCATGAAAGGTAGAGGAGGTGTTTAATTTATCCTGTGTATCAAATAGTAGCTGGATTCAGGACTTGTTCAGACTCATACAGGAGGCTTTAGTTGTCCTTTAAAGTATTAACTCTTCACTGTTTTTATTAAAACTAGCTGTTAAATTCTTACCCTATTACTCTCTCGGCACTGTTACCTTGAACTTCTGGACTACACACACGCACAAAATCGGACAGCGTAGTTTCCAATTGGAGTTAGCTTGGAGAAGGAACACGGGATGGTCTTGCCATCCTGGGCTATGTGGTTTTATGTTTCTCTTGACACGCAGTGTAGAAAGATGCAACTCTAATCCTTACATGGGTGACTTCCCTCAAAGATCTACGACTAAGCCTGGTTGGGTAAAATGCATTCGAGTGGCAGGTTGATGTGCCATAAAGATCTTTTAAAAGGGACATCACCAGTGTGCAGCCTCCATCTCTTCACATGGTGTCTAAAAAGAGCAAGAAAAGGCTCCAAGGACTGGCACCCAGCATACTCACAATGGGGAGGACAGTATCCAGAGATTAGGGGTAGTGAGGTTCTGGATGATCATTCAATCTTTAGTTTTGGGATGTGAACGTCAGATTATATTGAGGGCTGGCTCTTTAGATAAGCTGCTAGCAGGCTTTCCACAAGTATCTAGTGCTGAAGCTGCCTTTTTTCTTTGGACAAAACATGGATAGAGATGACAGCCATTTCAAGCGGTAGTAAACTGCAGCAAACAAAAAAAAAAAAATGTTCTCTGCAAGTTACGGTCATAATGTGCTAGCACATTATGAAAACACTTGCCTTAAAAGCCCTCCGGCGGTGTGCCATCACCACTGACAGGGTTCCCATCTTCACCCAGTCTTTGCTTCCAGGTTCACAGGCTCCATCTGTTTGAATGGCCAAGCCGCAATGATGTCACTCCTGCGCATGCACGTGGCACATCACAGCCGCCACAGGCCTCTGAAGGGACAGTATGAGTGAGCCGTCCAATTACAGCACATGGATCAGTGACATCACCGGCTGCAGAAATAGTGAATATCTCCTAAACGGTGCGCATGTGTAGGAGATTCATTGTACCTACAGGTAAGCTTTATTATAAGCCTACCTGTAATTACAAGGTTCCAAATCGGGGTTCACTACCGCTTTAAGTGGCTTGGAACTCAAAACACATTAAAAAACTCTGAATATATATATTTATATATTTTTAGTCCTCCTTAGGCCTTATGCACACTCAATGTTTTCTAAACTCTCCTAGAAGCCTTCCTGCTGGCAGCAGCGCTTAAGCCAAAAAAAAAAAAAAAAAAAAAAAATCTCCTGACACTTGTAAGTGTATGTAACACGTTTAGCCGTGTCAAGGCGTTAACTCATTTCATTGGCCAGAATAAATTACCGTTAACAAGCGTCAAGCATTTATTTTTACCCAAGCCCTGCTGCTCCCAGATGTTTTTTTCTTCCCTGCCTCTAAACTGATGCCACTAAATGCTGCCATGCATGGACACATGGAAGTTTAGAGGTAGGGAAAAAAAAAACCCACACACCAGATGCCCCTAGAAGAAGCTGTTAAAACATCCTGGAAAAAGAATTATATATCAGTTCACCCCATAAACTGTATTACTGATTTTTGTCCATTTGATGTGGTATAATAAAATCTGGTAACCATTTCACTACTGTTAAGGCTCGTTCACACTGGACAAAATGTCTAACGCTATACAAACGCTTCTATAGCATTTGTATGGGCGTCAGACAGGCTTCAATGAGCCTTAGTATGGGGCAGTTTACAAGCGTTAACGCTTTCTAAATGCCCTATGCGCAGTTTCGTAGCACTAAAACTGCTCCATAATGGAAGCGACTAATTTTAACGCACCGCAACGAAACCGCACTGAAAACGCCTGCCAGAACGGCAGAGGGGCGTTACCATAGACTTGAATGGGAGGCATTGGAAGGCTTTAAAGCCTCCTAAACTCGATATGAGGCTTTCATTTTGAAGCGATGCGAACGCTTAGTGTGAATAGTACTATGTGGGGTCTATTGCATCTTGTGCATAGGCATTTCAGGGGCATTTTTAAAGCCTCTTAAAATGCCAGTGTGAATGGACCCTTATGCTACAGCTCCTCCCGGTAAGGTATGCCACCAGTACAACTGATACATTTAAAAACAAAACAAAAACACCATATACACAATAGAAGTATTTATTCTGAAGTGAACAATACAAGTCATGTTACTTTGCCTTCTGGCTCTGTGCTTGGGCCTTCAATACTTTCACCACAATCTTCTGTTCTTCAATGAGGAATGCCCGCTTGATTCTGTAAAATAAAAATATAATTTTAAGCCAAACGCTAGAATCTAACCATTAACCACTTCCATGCCGGACCAATGCTGGCACTCCTCTCCTACGTGTAAAAATATTTTTTTTTTGCTAGAAAATTACTCAGAAACCAAAACATATTTCTTAGCAGAGACCCTAGGGAATAAAATAGCACTCGTTGCAATTTTTTAAGTTTTGGAAAAAAAACCATTATGAGAGAAAAAAAAAAAATAAAAACGCACATATTTACTACAATTTTTTTGTATAATGTGAAAGATAATGTTATACAGGAGTAAATAGATACCCAACATGTTACGCTTTAAAACTGCGCACACTCGTGGAATGGCGGCAAATTTTGGTACTTAATCTTCATAGGCTTTAAGCATTTTTACAAGTTACCAGTTTAGAGTTGCAGAGGAGGTCTAGTGCTAAAATGATCTCTCTCTAACGTTTGCGGTGATACCTCACATGTGGGTGGGTTGAATACTGTTTATATATGTGGGCGCGACCTACGTATGCATTCAGTCCTGCGCGCAAGCTAGAGGGGTGGGAGGGTTTTTTTAAACTTTCACTTAATTTTTTAATCACTTTTATTACTATTAACCACTTCAGATCCACGCTATTGCCGAAGTACGGCTCCAGCGCGGATCTGAAATGCCCAGACGACGTCCATGGACGTCGTCCACTGTGCGCTCTCCTGGTGCGCCCCCTGGAGGCAGCGGCGGCGCGCCCACCGCACGCTGCGCGAGCGTGCCCGTGTGTCGGGCGGACTCGATGTCCGCCCGAGACTCGGCGATCTCTTTTGGGAGCCTCAGAACGGGGAACCGCCGTTGTAAACACGGCGGTTCCCCGTTCTGTGACAGGGGACATGACAGATCTACTGATCCCTGTCACTGGGATCAGTTAGATCTGTTATGTCCCGGCCAGCCCTGCCCCCCCACAGTTAGAACACACCCAGGGAACATTTGTTAACCCCTTCACTGCCCCCTGCTGGTTAACCCCTTCACTGCCAATGACATTTACACAGTAATCAGTGGATATTTAAATTTCTGATCGCTGTATAAATGTCATTGGTCCCAAAAATGTGTAAAAAATGTCCGACATTTCTGCAGCAATATCGCAGTCCCGATAAAAATCACAGATCGCCGCCATTACTAGTTAAAAAAAAAAAAAATAATAATAAAAACGCCATAAATCAATTCCCAGTTTGTAGATGCGATAACTTTTGCGCAAACCAATCAATATACGCCGATTGCGATTTTTTTTTTTACCAAAAATATGTAGAACAATATATGTCGGCCAAAACTGATGAATATTTTTTTTTTAATGGATTTGTACTTTAGCAAAAAGTAAAAAATATTGTTCTTTTTTGCAAAATTGTCGCCCATTTTTTGTTTATAGCTGCGATCAGAAATGACACAGAGGTGATCAAATACCACCAAAAGAAAGCTCTATTTGTGGGAAAAAATGGAAGCAAATTTTATTTGGGTACAACGTCGCACGACCGCGCAATTGTCATTCAAAATGCGACAGCGCTGAAAGCCAAAAATTGGTCTGGGCAGGAGGGGGGTTTAAGTGCCCCGTAAGGAAGGGGTTAAAGAATGTAAACATCCCTTGTATTAGGAATAGGGCATGACAGGTCCCCTTTACGGAGAGATCTGGGGCCTATGAGGCCTGAAAATCCAAAAAAAAAAAAAAAAAGGCAGTGTTTAAATCTGCCAGGGCTGGAAGTGACGTCATGCACATCTGGTCCACGGTCAGCTCTATGGTATACCGCCGCCGGATTAATTCTCTGGCTCCTCGGGAGAAGCACCGGAAGGCAGTGGGAGGAGGGTAATGCCCCCTCCGGCCACCTGTAAAAGCAATCAAGCCGCTAGGATTATAAATATGAAATGAACGAAAGAGTAAAACTACAGCTCCACTTTAAAAAGATCCTGTTCACATAAATTGAAATAATATCTTCCCATAAGATTACAGGAGGTTAACTCCGGAAAAGAAAAAATTTAATATTTAGCGCTCCCATTAGGATCCATGCACACTGGGCTTAAAAATGTACCATATAAACCGTTTCAAATCCATCATCCATAGATCCTCCTTCAGATTCCTCCAAATCCTGCAGCTGCCAACTTTTAATAAAGGACACTTACCTATCCAGGCATCCAGCGTCGTCCTCACCCAGGCTAGTTCTTCATTAGCTGTACATTTACCCATTGGTAACAAAGAAGCCACCCTACATAAACGCAAACTCAACATAGAGCTTAACCAGGGCTGTGGACTCTTGCCCCACAAGTGACATATTTTGGTGCCCACTGGTGGGGGAAAAGTGGACCTGTTCCTTCAAGTTTTACCACCACATTTAGGCTTTAAAGACAGACTTACACAGAAAAAAAACTGCCAAATCAGAGCCGGTCAACACATCATGCAAAGCATGATGCTAAAAATGCATGCAACACTTATTTTCTCACAATAGTACACCAGAAAACAGGCTGAATGTCACACTGGCAAGTCTACTTTCCTAATAGATCAGCTCCCTCGATGGTCACAACACTTCAGAATCTCAGTTCCAAGAAAGCGGGTAGCAACATTTGGTTATTTTGACAAACAAGGGAGTAATACCACAGTACAAAGTAAGACGACATACAAGGCTGAAGCTGGGGAATTATTGCCCACAACAAAGCTGCTAGTGAGGCAAATCCTCCAGCACACAAACACTTATATACCATTTATACCAACTGCAGTAGGATGCATTTTTGAAAACATTTGCACTTAAAGCGGAGCTCCACCCAAAAGTGGAACTTCCGCTGGTCAGATTCCTCCCACCCTCGGGTGTCACATTTAGACAGGTGTCCTTTTCCACACATCCGGGAGCACAGGGCCGCGGCCGCCAGCAGCCGGGCTCCCTCCTCTGCCGCCAAGGAGAAAGCGCAGCGTCTGCTTGCGCATGCGCAGTAGGGGCCTGGCCGTGAAGCCAAACGGCTACACGTCTGGATTCCCTTGGGCTCAGTGGCAGCAGCAGCACTCGATCACCGTTCCAAAGACTGGTGGGCGGTGCCGACATCGCCAGACTCCAGGAAAGGCAAGTGTCCTAAAGTTAAAAGTCAGCAGCTACTGTATGTGCAGCTGCTGACTTTTCATTTTTAAAGGAGCGGTGGCAGGCGGCAGACCTCCGCTTTAAAGGTCCCTGGTGACAGGTTAACTTTTATTGCCACTGACAATGCAGGGGCGGGTTAACTGTACTGCCACTACCCAGCTATGTGAAGATATGGGGCGGGGATAACAGTTTATATGCTGGGGGTTATTGCTTACACCGACACCACCTCAGCTAATCAGAGGAAGCCTTGTATTCATTGATAAAAATACAAGGTGTCCATGCAGGGCTGGGCAGCACTCAGCCCAACTCAATGCCATTCCAGCAGCAGACAGAAGTCCTCATACCATACCGCTGTTGAGCACAGTGCTCCATACAGCTTATACAGCACTGGCAGCAGCCACAGCAAATAGTTTGTTTTCGCCAGCTTGGCCCAAACTACTTAAAATGTTACTAAGCCCAGGACCCTGCATTTACTATGTCTGGTCTCCCACATTACACAGAAATGCGATTATCTTAGTAAACAAACTGATAAGTACCTTTTCTCACCAGCAGTTAGAGAAGTCTAGTGTATAGTCAAAGCTTGTTAAAGCTTCTCCTCTGATTGTCCTATGAGGCTGCATGACCCATCCCTTTGTCTTGACAGTGCTGATTGGCTCTGTGCCGATCACATAAAAAAAAAAAAAAAACAAAAAAAAAAACACCTCTAGCAATACACACCAGACCGAGCAGGTGCAGAGTGCCTGCAAGGCTCTATAGTCTAACAGGGGTCTTCAAACTATGGCCCTCCAGTTGTTTAGGAACTACAGTTCCCATCATGCCTAGTCATGTCTGTGAATGTCAGAGTTTTACAATGCCTCATGGGATGTGTAGTTCCGCAACAGCTGGAGGGCTGTAGTTTGAGGATCCCTGGTCTATACTATCAGAAAATGAACTGGGAACAAAGGGGAAGATCAGAGAAGATAGGCTCAGAGACTTATAGGGGGCTCAGAATAGTAAGGGTTAATTTACATTTGCACTTTGGGGGTGGTAAAACCCCATAAGACAGGTTTTTACCACCCCTGCCACAACCACACCCCCTTTAGCTGCAGGGGGTGTACACATGGCGCAGCCACAAGTTATACGCCCTGTCCTGGTTGGTGGGTGTAGCACCTGCCAAGCATGACCCATTCAAGTGAGGCAAGTGCCCTGTGGTCTTGTGCAGTACAGGAAACAAGGTGTTAAAGTGGGCAGGCTTGTGTTGCTATCTCACCACTTGCTTTAACCTATTGGACCCAGCAGAAGCATGCAGCTGCAGGGCACTTGCAGAGTGGCCCCATTTACTTGAAAGGGTCACGACTGTCAGGTGGTAGCACCTGCCAAAAGCAACAGGGGGTTTTTATTTCTTACTGCGCCATGTGTACATCTTTTGCCTGCCGACTCAGCAGCTAAAGGGGGTAGGGATCGGGAGCAGCAACTGAACCACAGGGTTTTACCGCTCCCCAACTTTATGTGTGAATGAGCTCCAAGGGTGCCGCTGCCGATTACAACTAAAGGTTCATTAATAAGTTCAGCAAGCACTGCTGCTCGTTTGAAAATTGATCCGAGTGTGTTTTACAGGTGGTGAGGAGGTGATATGTTGCCTCCTCACCACCTGATTTAAACCCACGATTGCAGTGCAATGCACACGATTACAACACGTTAGTACAGGAATTAGTGGTTTAAATCAGATGTGAGGAGGCAACACTGCCAGGTGATCTTTGACTTCTCCCATGTTGTTCAGGTAGATCTCCACCTCTAAGGTTGCCTACCCTTGGGATAAGTTCACTTTCAAGAACATGTTCCACCTATTTTTAGGGTGAAACATGCAACACGGTCCCGCTCCTGCAGCTGCTCGGGGATCAAAGCACCTGGTGTGACAGCAGTACAAGGAGATTTTCCCCATGCCAGCCCCACCCACATAGCCTTGTCATTCATTCACATATTCTGTGAATGAATGAACTACAAGTACTAATACTTTGTGGCTGTCTGCTTGTAGTGCTCAATGTTGACCACTCTGGTAGTCCATTGATCCTTCCTGTCAGTGTAAAAGGGTCTGCGTGTAAGATGTATGGAGAGACAGCTTACACTGACAGTCTGCAAGAGACCTGCATGGCACCCGAGATCTGATCATTGGTGCAATGCTTTACAGGTGTCTAACAAAAAATAACGCATGCTCAACATATTCCCCACTGCAAATGCTGCTCTAACATCTGCCAGCAGGTTGACAGATGTTACCAAAGACAAGAATACAAGTTGCCAGCACAAAATGACCCATAATCAATAGATCAAACATTTAATGAAGCAATCACAGCAGTGCAATGTTTTCAGACCATGCAGGACCTCTTCGCTAGGAATGTGATGACTTGACATCACATGCCTGATGAGGGCCCTACATGGCCATGAAACATTGCACTGATGGTTTGATGCAACTTCAATAAACGTTTAGACAATTATGCCTCCATGGTGTGCTGGCAACATTTTCTATGTGAAGCATTTCAGGCAATAAAACACAGTAACATTCATAGTATAAAATTTCTACCAGGATGCGCATATTTATGTGGAACTTGCACACTACTGTACTAAGTTTTTAATGCATTTGCAGTACAACATGAAAAATACACCTTTTCTCCAACAGCACATGTAGTACCAACAGAAATTCAATATAAACCAACTTAAAATGTTTCTAAACGCGCTCATGCTTTTTAAATTATTCTGGGATATTTTAATGCTCCCAAGCTAAATGGTTTTACAATTTTAATCACTTCAACTAGATGGACGTCATACGATATCCTGGGTGTGAAGTGGTTATACCAGGATGATGCTGGCAAAATCCTAGTATCAAAATGAACAGCAACTGATGACTTGTAAAGCAGAAATGTTTAGGCACTCGATCACTTCGGTGGCGAGGAAGGGGGTCAGCACCCCCCCCCCCCACATTACAGAGTATCCAATGTTGTTCCTCCCTCTCCTTGACCCCAGAGGTGACGATTTTGTCACTACAGGTTTCAGTCCGTTACCTGGCCGTAAATGGCCAGGGAAGCAGCCGATAAACTGATCTGTGTCTGATCGGCTGCATTGGAGGAGAGATAAGAAATCTCGGGTCTAATAGAACCCAAATCTCTTCATGAAGAGGACCTGTCACAGCCCACACTCTCATAAGGTATGTTGTTCATCCCTTGACAGCAGTAAAGTTGTTAAAAAAAAAAAGATAAAAGTTTCAAATAAAAATTAGTGTCCCCATTAGTAAATGTGGACGCATATGTCCAAGTCCTGCACGCTTATGTAAATGGCGATTGTACCACACGTGAGGTATATTGTCACACATCAGAATAATTTTAGCTCCAGACCTCTCGTGTAACTAAACTAGTAACCTGTATAGACGTTTAAAGCATCGCCTATGGAGGTTTTTAGGTACCGTAGTTTGACATGTTAGGCATTTATATAAAAAAAAAAAAAACCCACACACACCACTACACAAATACCGTGTGACATGAAAAATTGCAACACCCACCATTTTATTCTGTAGGGCCTCTGCAAAAAACATATGTTTTGTGGCTCCAAGTAATTTCTAGCAGACTTTTTTTTTTTTTTTTTTTTTAATTTTTACATATACGTGAGAAGTGTCAGATTTATTCTGGTGTTGAAGTGGTTAAATGCACATTAGCAGCTAGATTTAAATTGGGTTTTCTCCCAAACCACCAAAAAATTACTGCAATCAACACTTACCTGTCACGAACACATTTAGCACACATGGATCCACCATAAGCTCTGCTGACATGCTTTTTTGTTTTTGAAAGCCTCATAAGCACCTTAGGTCTGACTGCTCGGATCTGTAGAAGCATTAGAAAAGTTGACAAAACATTTCCAAAACAAAACAAAAAAAAAAAACAAAACTTTACTACTGAAACATCTAAACATTTTCAACATTTCCCAAGAAAACTGGATTTTTCCGTTTATACTTCACTATACAGTAGATTAAAGCATAGCAAAAGCCAAAACGCTTTTTCATTTATGAATAAAACATAAGGGAGATTTCCCTTCACTTCCTGTCCTGTTGACGCAAGAATGAGAGGATCATATTCGAATAGGAGGGACATTAATTCTCAAGCCAGCCATACATGGATCTAAATTTGGCTGGTTCAGCAGGGACCAACCAAAATTTCGATCCATCTATGGCCCTTTCCATTCGAAAGGAGTCAACCTAGTTATTGACTCCTATCAAAAAGGACTGTTGGAAAATTTCAGCCAATTTGCTGCAGCGCTGATCAGTGTATTCTGACAGTGGAGTCGTTCCACTATCAGAATAAAATAACACAGCAGGGAGGTATCCTTTTTCCACCTTCAATGTGTGAATGGGGGAATCCCGTTTTTTTTCAGTAGTTAACTAATAAATACAAACACGCAATCTATGGCCAGCCTTAGTCACAGAACAAATGTCTCCATTGGAAGATTTCCCCTCACCCAGTTTTGGGGGCAACCCAAAGTTTGGGATTTAGCCTCACTTTCATTACTCATGGTATGGTAATCAGGACAATTAGAGAAAAAAGCATCTCAAAAGCAGAGTTCCACCCTAAAGTGGAACTTCTGCTTTAATGGAAGGTGACCCCCCAACATGCCACAATTGGCATGCCTTTTTTTTGGGGGGGGGGTGACCAGGCCGTGGCTCAGGGAAGGAAGTCAACCTTCCCCCCTCCCTCTCGGTGATCTTCTGGGACACGTCACAAGTGCCAGAAGATACGCCGGCCAGTCACAAGGGGCACCGCGACACGCGCATGGTTTTGAAGCCAAAGCCGGGTGCCCACACTTATGATGCCGGTGCCGCCGAGGGAAGCGAAGAGCGAGCCCTCTGGCGACCGCATCGCTGGATCGGGGGAGTGGCCGCTTGTTAAAAGTCAGCAGCTACACTTTTTGTAGCTGCTGAGTTTTACATGGGTGGAGCTCCGTTTAAGGCCCAGTTCACACTAGTGTGGTATGCGCTCCGACTGAGAGCACAAATCGCACTCCAAGGTTGTGCTGGTAGAAAAAATACATCCAGTTGAAAAATGCATATAAACTCAAGTAGTCAATAAAATATGCAACCTTCTCTTCTCATCCCCAAAACTGTTATTTATCAGACTAAGCAGCTACACCAACTAAGCTTATTGCACATCCCCCATGACTATAGTATAAGCCAGGTTATTCAACAGTGACTCAATGTGAAAGCAGAGAGCACACTTACACCACGGAGTCTTCCTGGACAGATGCCACATGCTGATTTAGGGGCTTTGCCAACCTTCTTGGTGTACAAATAAACAATTCTGTTTCCTGGTGTTCGGGACCTATAAAATAAAGAGCCATTCAATGAGAGCCCCACATTAGACATGAACACATCCAATGCCAAAATTTTACTGTTATACTTACAGCCGGGTCTTGTTTGAGGCTGTATTGTAGGACAGCCTACGACGGTAAGTCAGGCGTTGAACCATATCTGATATCTAAAAACAGTAAAATAGGAAAACACCTTAGTCTTAGAAACATCCCTTCTGATACAAACACTTCACATCAATTTGAAATGTGAAAAGGTTGCCAGCTCCCCATGTACCCCTAAAAAGCAACTGAACAATAAATGCAGTTGATAACATAGGATTCAAGACATCCAGCACATGTCCAATGCTGATACTATGTCCCCATTGGCTGGGTTTACTAGACAGAACCACGCTAAGGTTTTTAAAAGTAGTATATTATTCTAGGTAGCAGTAAATCTCATAAACGTTATACCAGACCTCAGTAACTGTGGGGTTGATTTACTAAAACTGGAGTGCAAAACCTGGTTTAGCCCTGCATAGAAACCAATCAGCTTCCAGATTTTATTGTCTAAGCTTAATTGAACATGCTAAAGTTAGAAGCCGATTGGCTATCATGCACAGCTGCACAGGCAATCTTATGTATGGTTTGTTTTACATCTTTATTACCAGCCAACAGCTACATAGTACAATTGTCTGGGGTGCTATTAAAGTGGAAGTCCATGCTAAAACTAAAATCACTACATCTACAGTCTCCCATGATCTAACACTAACCTATCTAGCCCAGTAAAGAAAAAAATAGTATAAACACCTTTTCTGAAAGCAATCCGACCCAATCTCCAGCAGCGGAACCTCTGCAGAGGACACGGCCGACAACATGAATGGGAAGTGACGTCACCCATAGACTTACTATGGGGCTTCCATTGTCATCCGTGTCAGGGTGGATTTGATTTAAATCACTAGTAAAAAGGCTCGATTTAAATAATTTTTAAAGATCAACTGTCATCTCTGTCTAGTAGCGGCTCCTCCTCTGACCCGCTGTTGACTCGACATTCCCATTCGCATTAATGGAATGGCTGGTGATACGACAGTGGCACAACAAGGTGAGGGATGTGGCAGGAGCAGGTGACTGGATGCCCGCTAACAGGCACTGCCATGATGCATCGGAAATGACAGGTGCTCTTTAAATGTATGGACTCATTCTTGCTGGTAGTTAGAATCTTTAATATTTGCAAACAAAATGAAGGTTTCCTATTTAGAATAATAAGCTGTCAGGTTAGTAAAACAGCAATATCCGAACCGATTCAATCATACAGTTTGTAGTGTACAAAGATTTGCAAAACAATGGGATAAAGGAATATTCCTGAATTTTGTTTTATCTCATGGTTACTGTGAAATTGTGTGAATGCATTAATGCAGTGCATGTTATCTCAGTTTGCAGTGCTTGGATTCATTGAATGAGTTTACCAATAATGTAAATATTGCAGAATATACAGCCTCATGCTACATAACTAAGCTCCATTTCATTATGAATAAACTAAATTTTATTGTATCTTGAATAGAAGACTCTAGATTTTTACTCCAAAAGCATTTTATTAAACTTGATAAAAAAAAAAAATTATTTTATTTATATATATATATATATATATATATATATATATATAGTTAGTTTTCTTTTTAAATTGATTTTTATCCACCCTGGTCCGTGCCCTCTGCACCCGTCTACACAGAGAAGCCACGCCTTGCGGCTAAGTGAGGGATCGGGTCAGGTTGCCTTTAGAAAAAGGTATGTATACTGATTTCTTCTTTACAGGTCTAGATAGGTTAGTGTTAGATCATGGGTGACTATAGGTGTAGGGATTTTAGTGTTAGCATGGATTTCCACTTTAACTAAATAATAAAGATGAAAAAGTTGGCTTTCTATTACAGAAGAGACAATGGGGATGGTTCAACAGGGTATTTGCAACATCTTTCTGGTGATGTGAATGTGACTGGCAGTCACCAGCTCTCCGCTCATAGAGCTGTGAGAACAGAGATCTGTGGTATTAGAGACGGTGGGGACCAATGCTGCATCCAACCAAGTATAAATCTGCAAAAATCCCATACTTCTCTCTTAATGCATTCCCTGCATTAGCCCTTGTTCACATTGAATGCGGCTTTGAAATCCTGCGACTTCACGTGAAATCGCACGATTTCAAAGCCACGTCAGTGCAACTTTGAATACCTCTGTGCAGCTTCAAGTCTGTCTATGCAAGTCGCACCTGAAATCACCTAAAGTATTACAAGTACTACTTTTTCAAATCGATGTGGCATCGCAATCTAGTCAATCGGACCTATAAAATTGTATGACAAGTCGCTCCAATGTGAACGAGGGATTAAAGCGGAGTGCCACCCAAAAGGAAGTTACGCTTTAAGCACTCCCCTCCAAAATATGCCACATTTGGCATGTCATTTCCTGGGGGGGGGGGTATGACATGTACCTCTCCCCATAGCAATCTTTTGGGACACGTCACTGGTCCCAGATTGCCCAACCAATGTGGGAGTGCTGCACAACTCGTGCATGCACACCTGGCTGTGAGACTGTCACAGCTGGGGGCCCACACTTACAATGCTGCCGCCACAAAGAGGTAAGGGGAGAGAGCCGATCCATCGCTGGAGCCTGGGACAGGTCAGCGTCTGTTTATTAAAAGCCAGCAGCTACACTTTTTGTAGCTGCTGGCTTTTAATAAACACAAAAAATAGTAGAATGTTGCTTATATGGTAAAAAAATGTTTAGGCATTAGTATCATCCCCCCCGCCACTTACTTAAGCCCTCCCTGGGCTCTCCCAGACTATGCTGAGGCTCCCGCTATGGTCAGCCAAATCCTGTAAGGAGTAATGGAGCCCATAGGTGTGCCATTATAGGAAGCAGCTTCCTATAAAGAGAAGCCAGGAGTGTTGGCAGGGGACCATAGACGAGGAGGATTGGGCCTGCTCTATTGGATTCTATTGCACAAAGCTGGCAAGCATGACATGATATAGACAAACACACATATACATATATACACATACATACATACACACACGTCAATTACTTTCAGTCCCACTTTAACAAAAGGCAGCACAGCACATCTATGAACATCAATGGTGAATCCAGCCTGAGGGGTGCCTTCAGTGAGGCGTACACATCACACCCCCTGCACTCGGGGTAGAATTCCTGCCCCGTACACGCTCCTCGGGGGGCCCCCCTCCTCCATACACGCTCCTCGGGGGGCCCCCCTCCTCC
>BLSH010316628.1:2267280-2290811 GCA_018402905.1 Glandirana rugosa
GAATGTAGTCCACAGGGGTCATGTCAGGGAGGAACTCCACTAGGGACACCTGATGTAAGGAGGGACTGTACTGGGGACACCTGATGTAAGGAGGGACTCCGCTGGGGCACCTGATGTAAGGAGGGACGTCACTTGGGACACCTGAAATAAGGAGGGAATCTACTGGGACCACCTGATGTAAGGAGGGACTCTACTGGGGACATCTTATGTAAGGAGGGACTCTGCTAGGAAGGACTGATGTAAGGAGGAACTGTACTGGGGACACCTGATGTAAGGAGGGACTGTACTGGGGACACCTGATGTAAGGAGCGACTCTACTGGTATAAGGAGGGTCTCTACTGGGGATACCTGATGTAAGGAAGGACTCTGCTGGGAAGGCCTGATGTAAGTATGAACTTTACTTGGGACACCTAATGTAAGGAGGGACTGTACTGGGGACACCTGATGTAAGGAGGGACTCCGCTGGGGCACCTGATGTAAGGAGGGACTCCGCTGGGGCACCTGATGTAAGGAGGGACACCGCTGGGGGCACCTGATGTAAGGAGGGACTCCGCTGGGGGCACCTGATGTAAAGAGGGACTACGCTGGGGGCACCTGATGTAAGGAGGGACTACGCTGGGGGCACCTGATGTAAGAAGGGACTCTACTGGGGACACCCGATGATGTAAGGTGGGACTCTACTGGGGTACACCTGAAGTAAGTAGTGACTCTGCTGAGGACACCTGATGTAAGGAGGGACTCTACTGAGGACACCTGATGTAAGGAGCGATTCTACTGGGGGCACCTGATGTAAGGAGGGACTCTGCTGGGGACACCTGATGTAAGGAGGGACTCTACTGAAGACATCTGGTTTAAGGAGCAACTCTACTGGGGGCACCTGGTGTAAGGAGCGACTCTACTGGGGGCACCTGATGTAAGGAGTGACTCTACTGGGGGCACCTGATGTAAGGAGTGACTCTGCTGGGAATGCCTGATGTAAGGAGGGACTCCGCTGGGAATGCCTGATTTAAGGAGGGACTCCGCTGGGGCCACTTGATGTAAGGAGGGACTCTGCTGGGAATGCCTGATGTAAGGAGGGACTCTACTGGGGGCACCTGATGTAAGGAGGGACTCTGGTGGGAGGAGACGTGGCTAGTGACACGCTCAGGTCTCCCACTGATTCTGCATTATGGTGAGTTGAACTATTTAATTTTACATTACAATGTAATAATAGAAATAATGCGATTCAATCATCCTGACACCATAACAACCGTGGTGCTGGGATGATTGAAGCGCTAATACCAGGTGTTTGGAGTATCTTTATCTGCTTGTTAAACTTTATGGAATACACATATTGCTATTGTGGTGTAGGATCTGGGCCTGCTATCCCTCCATCCCTCTTTCTTTCCTTCCTTCCTTCTCTCTCCTTCCCTCCCTATTTCTTTCTTTCTTTCTTTCTTTCTTTCTTTCTTTCTTTCTTTCTTTCTTTCTCCCACCATCCGTCGGTCATCTCATATTCAAACCACATCCCTTTGAGACACGCCCCCTTTAAGACACGCCTAATATTTCATTTAAACCATGCCCATTTTTCTCCCGCCTGTACGGACACACCTAGAAATGAATGTCCCGCCTATTAATTATATTAAGACTCCGCCTACAGACACAAAAGTGTCCCTATAAATTTTTGACAATGTTGGTATCTATGAAACAGTTGTGCAAACATATAAAACACCACCACCACTATTTATTCTTCAGGGTCTCTGCTTTCGGAAAATAAATTGCCACAGTAGATAAGTGTTTAATGGAAATATTTTCTGAACACTGAATTCTGCAAATGCTAGTTTCCGGAGTATCACACTGACCCCATGCAGGGCTGAAACCCCTGGGTGACGCATCTAGGGGAGCGCCACCAGGGGTGCTTTCCCCACCCATACTGGGAACCGCTGCTCTCAGGGTGTCACTGCCATCCGACCAAGTGTAGTGGACAGGTAGCGCCTGCTGCATGGTCTGCCAAATACCAATGAATCAAATAGGAGGGAGGCCGTACAGGTGCAGTAGCTTTGGATCACTCTGTTCCTCCCTCCCGGCCATCCTATGGAAAGGCATTCCGGAGCGACACTTCAGCTGCTGTTGCTATGTTTCTAAGCAACAGTAGCTGCATCGTTGCTTTTGAATGCCTTTCTATAGGACGGCCGGGTGGGAGGAGCAGAGTGATTCAAAGCTACTGCACCTGTGCGGCCTCCTTCCTATTTGATTCTCCGGTATTTGGCAGATCATGCAGCAGGCACTGCCTGTCCATTACACTTGATCCGACGGCAGTGATGCCCTGGAGCAGAGGCACCCAGTGTGGAGTGCTGTGGGGTCTCCCTTCTAGTCCTGCCCAGTGTCCAAACAGCCTATGCCTTTTCTGAGTGAGACATCCCAGAGAAGGGGAGGCTGCAAAGAAGGCCCTGGACTGGGGGTGGTGCAGAAGAGGCCCTGGACTGTGGGGGGCTATGGAGGAGGCCCTGGACTGGGGATGCAGTGGAGGCCCTGGGCTAATCGGGGGTGCAGTGGAGGCCCTGGGCTGATCGGGAGTGCAGTGGAGGCCCTGGGCTGATCGGGGGTGCAGAGGAGGCTTTGGGCTGGGGAAGGGGGGTACGGAGGAGGCCCTGGGCTGGGGGGCGCAGAGGAGACCCTATACTTGTGATTTAAAGCCTGGGTTAAGGAAGAGCCTGCCTGGGCCCTGGAGGGTGAGTTCACAACATAAATGGGGACATTTATCGAATGTCGCAAGTAATGCCAAACAGGAGCAGAGAGACAGATCGTGTGATAGATTTATTAAAGGAGAAGTACTACCAAAGCTTGTTTGCAGATTATTTTGCACTCCTGTGGCCCATTTCAGGTGACAGCGGGCTGAAGCCCACTGTGATGTCACAGAGCCGGTCCAGGCTGGGGAAAGATCGCAACCATATGGTTGGGATCAACCCACACGCCTGGACCTGCACCCAGCTCAGCCTCCTGAGCCGGTGACTACCGCCCCCTCAACAGCCCAGTGTTTCAGTGAGCACCGAGGGCGGGGGGGGGCAGAGCAAACAGCCAGAGACTGACAGCCACCAGCTCTCTGCTCAGGGAGAACTCAGCCTTAGAGCCGACGGGGGACAGATGCAGCATCCACCTAGGTAAGTATGATTCATAAAAAAAATCCCATACTTCTCTTTTAATTACCCGACATCTCCTCTTTCCTGCTATTTGGCCCACATGACAATTAGGCCTCATTCACATGGAGCATATGCATCCATGCCCAGTGGGATGGCCATCTACCGCGTGGGGATGCATGATGTTCTGTGCATCCCTGTGCAGGCAGTCGAGTCAAAGTCAAATGGGACACAGCAGCTGCATGGACATAGTCGAATATCAGAATTTGATATGCAGACAGGAAGGGATGCATGTAGCCAAACGCATATTGTCTGCATTCGGCTCTGGGCAATCTCGGCACCCACTTCTATAAGTGACGCTCTCTGGTGAATGCAGATGGAGCAAAAAGTGTCTCAGCCCACAGGACCTGTCTCAGCGCCTGTCTGAATGAGCCCTTTATCAAAACTAGAGCAGACAGAATGTGGAGCAGCTGTGCATGGTAACCAATCAGCTCATAGCTTTCATTTTCAAAGCTGAACAAGCTGAAGATAGAAGCTGATTGGTTGCCATGCATAGCTGCTCCAGATTCTGACTGCACCAGTTTTGATAAATGCCCCTCTCTGTTTTACATTTCTTACTCCTGACTACTGCATTCTAAGTACAGCACATTCTTTGTTAAAGTGGTTGTAAAGGCACAAGGTTTTTAATCTTCATGAATTCTTTGCATAAAGGTAAAAAACCTTCTGTGTGCAGCAGCCCTCCCAGCCCCACCTAATACTTACCTGAGCCCCCTCTTGATCCAGCGATGTCCATGAGAGCCTTGGCTTTCCAGGGATTTGCATGACTTGTCAATCACAGCCAGTGAGCCAATCAGAAGATAGAGGGGGCAGGGTCGAGCCATGGCTCCGTGTGTGAATGGACACATAGAGCTGTGGCTTGGGAGCATGTCTGCTTGGGTGCCCCTTAACAAATTGCCAGGGCCAGGGGTGCCCGCGAGAAGACGAGGATCTGGGCTGCTCTGTGCAAGACCATTACACAGAGCAGGTAAGTATAACATGTTTGTTATTTAAAAAAAACAAAAACAAGACTTTACTATGAGGTTCGCTGTGTGTAGTAAAGGATATGCAATAGAACAGTTTTATTTTACTAAAATGAGTATACTGAGGTTTGTACTGTCTGGCACATACTCGCTTGTGGCACAGTCATTAAAGCATATGGACCTTTAAGCCCCTCCCACTGTTGATGCAATCTAAACCACATATAGTGTGGTGCCACTATATTGCCGCATACCATTTTTCTTGGTGGGGGGGTGCACACAAATGACCGGCCCCGGGTGCTAGATGTGCTAGCTACGTCACTGGCTCTGGTATACACACCTGATCTAAGGGGGAACTCTGGTGGGAACACCTGATGTAAGGGAGGCTCTGCAGGTCACACCTAATATAAGGGGGAGTACTGGTGGGCACACCTGTTGCAAGAGGGAGCTCTGTTGGGCACATCTGATGTAAGGGTGTTCTTTGGTGGGCACACCTGTTTCAAGAGGGAGCTCTGGTGGGCACATTTGTTGTAAGGGGGAGCTCGGTGGGCACACTTGATGTAAAAGGGAGCTCTGGTGGGCACACCTGATGTAAGAGGGAGCTCTTGTGGGCACATCTGATGTAAAAGGGAGCTCTGGTGGGCACACCTGATGTAAGAGGGAGCTCTGGTGGGCACACCTGATGTAAATGGGAACTCTGGTAGGCACACCTGATGTAAGGGGGGGTTTTCTGTGCACACCTGATGTAAGGGGGAGCTCTGGTGGGCACTCCTGATATATGGGGGACCCTGCTGGTCACACCTAATATAAGAGGGAGAACTGGTGGGCACACCTGTTGTAAGAGGGAGCTCTGTTGGGCGCATCTGATGTAAGGGGGTGCTCTTTTGGGCACAACTGATATAAGGTGGAACTCTGGTGAGCACTCCTGATGTAAGGACGAGCACTGTCAAGCACATCTGATGTCAGGGGCAGCTCGGGTGGCACACCTGATGTAAGAGGGAGCTCTGGTGGGCACATCTGATGTAAGAGGGAGCTCTGGTGGGCACATCTGATGTAAGAGTGTGCTCTGGTGGGCACATCTGATGTAAGGGGGTGCTCTGGTGGGCACTAGGAATGCCCCCCCCCCCCCGGTTCGGTTCGCACCAGAACTTGCGAACAGGCAAAAAATGTGTGCGAACATGCGAACGTCGTTAAAATCAATGAGACTCGAACATGAACAATTAAAAGTGCTCACTTTAAAGGCTTATATGCAAGTTACTGCCATAAAAAAGTGTATGGGGACCCGGGTCCTGCCCTAGGGGACATGTATGAATGCAAAAAAAGTTTTTAAATCAATTGTTTTTTCAGGAGCAGTGATTTTAATAACGCTTTAAGTGAAAAAATAAAAATGTAATAGTCCTTTAAATATCGTGCCTGGGGTGGGGGTCCCTTAGGCTGCATGTAAAAGGGCGCACCTCTGTGATGTTTAGAACATAGCCAGAGAAAAATGACATTTCCAAAGGAAAAACTGTTACTTATTATCGTGGCTGTAATTTATTGCCGGTTCCCGGAAATATACATGAAATCACTGAAAAAGCATTGCGTTACCCCTTCAGGTCTGGTATGGATTTAAAGGGGAACTCCACTCTTAAAATAAAAAAAATGCGTAGGGTTCCCCCACAAAGTCCGTAACAGACCCTTCAGGTCTGGTATGTATTTTAAGGGGAACCCCGACCAAAAAAAAATTTGCGTAGGGGTCCCCATCAAAGTCCGTACCAGGCCCTTCAGGTCTGCTATGGATAAAAAGGGGAACCCCATGCCAACATTTTTTTAAAAAATGACGTGGGTTCCCCCCCAAAGTCCATACCAGGCCCTTCAGATTTTTAAAAAAAATGACAGGATACAGGTGAAATCAGAATGGCCAGAGACACCTGAAGGGGAAGAGATAGGTACCTTGTTAGGTGCGGTAGCTGACACTCACAAAGTGGGCTTAGGCCATCAGCTACCAAGGCCCTTTTTTCTCCAGGTACCTGCGATACTGGCAGTGCTTAGCGCATGTCATGTCAGGGTCAGGGGAAACTCTGGGAGGGCACACCATGGCGTCCATGGGGTGGGCGGCAGGGTGTATCCTCCCCTCACCCCTGCAATCCACCTTGTCTCACAAGAAGTGTAGACAGGCGGGACAAAAGGGACTGATGGGATACTGCAGTTAGGGGTCATTCAAGGAGCTTGGACAGCCTGGACACCCCCATTCGTCTTGGTTCCTAAAAGAAGTCAGACCAGGCTTCTGGGAGGCCTGACAATGCTGACTGCCCGCCCTGCAGTTGTGGTCTCCCCCTTGCCCAGGAACCATGAAGTGGCAGAGCAGCTGGCAGATGCCAGTGGTCGCACTATCATTGACTTGAGCAGGGGGCGTGGACCAACCCTTCTAACACAGAAGGCTCAGAATGAGTCAGCCTTCATCACCCCATGTGGCTTGCTTGCCTTGGCCGCAATGCTACCTGGGGTTGAGAACGCACCAGTCACCTCTCCAGAGGTCCAGACCAACATACGGGGTGGGATGGAACCTTGGGGAGTGACCTGCTTGAGGGACCTGGAAGGGATTGGCCCTGTCTGGGTGGAGCACCTGGTGCTTCTGTCAGCCGTCCTAAACAACCTGGCAGGGCCCACTCTGACAGTTCCCCCCTAATAACTGTCAGATGGGCATGTCAGCTGTTCGGTACTGGGAGCAGCAGGGAGGAGAAAATACTCAGAGGTTAGGAACTGGGAAGGTTGAGGCTAGCATTGCCTGGCCTACTCCTCAAGCCAACATACTGGTTGTGTCATTTCTGGGTACAGTTGACTACAATAGGATGCGGGAGTGCCACTATAGGAGCCCAGCTGAACCTGTGACTGACCGACCAACCCCAGCACCAATGGACACGGGATCCTTACTGCCAGTGTGTAAGGAGGACCGTGCCCTCTGGCCGGTGCCCCTGAGACACGGACCCTGGAAAACCCTAGGCCGGTCCTGGCGCACACCGGTACCAATGCCTTTGGCCAGAGGGATGAAACCGAAGAGAAATATCTCATCCTCTACATAGGCAGGAAGGCACCCCCTCGGTTAACCTATGCCGCTTCTGGACAGAAGTGTCTTGTGGTCAGGTGGGCACCCTGGAAGTTGCCACATGATCCAGGTGGTTACAGCCGCTGGGTACTCGTCCATTACAACCTACCTTGTGGGCTCAACTGTGCAGCTAGGGAGAACAACCCACCCCTTGAAAGGAGCCTAGTCCTCCAGCAAGACAACTGGGCCAGTCCGCACAAAGGCAAACGCATTAGCCAGGCACACTTGCAGTGCCACATGACGAGTCAGCCGCATTTTTTCCAATTGGTATAAACGTCCAAAAACGTTGGGGATCGACGCTTTGCCGTGTTTTTGAGCTTTTTTGGGCGTTTTTGAACGTTTGGACGTTTTTACAGCTGAAAAACGTCCAAAAAAACCCTCTGGTCTTGGTTTTTTTTACAGCTCAAAAACGTCACTGTTAAAAACAGTTGATAACAGCCTATGTGTGCATGAACACATAGGATAACATGATGAAGGGTTTATTGACTGTAGAAAAAAACGTCTGCAGCTAAAAACAGCTGCTGTAAAACAGTCAAAAGACGTCCTGTGTGCATGAGGCCTACGTTTTTGGACGTTTTGGACAGCCTACTGACGTTTTTGGACATTTTTTTAAAGTCCTGTGTGCATGAAGCCTAAGGCCTCATGCACATAGGACTTTAACCACTTCAGATCCACGCTATTGCCGAAGTACGGCTCCAGCGCGGATCTGAAATGCCCAGGCAACGTCCATGGACGTCGTCCACTGTGCACGCTCCTGGCGCGCCCCCTGGCGGCTCGCCAATCTCTTTTAGGAGCCTCAGAATGGGGAACCGCCGTTGTAAACACGGCGGTTCTCCGTTCTGTGACAGGGGACATACCAGATCTACTGATCCCTGTCACTGGGATCAGTTAGATTTGTTATGTCCCGGCCAGCCCTGCCCCCCCACAGTTAGAACACACCCAGGGAACATTTGTTAACCCCTTCACTGCCCCCTGCAGGTTAACCCCTTCACTGCCAATGACATTTACACAGTAATCAGTGGATATTTAAATTTCTGATCGCTGTATAAATGTCATCGGTCCCAAAAATGTGTAAAAAATGTCCGACATTTCTGCAGCAATATCGCAGTCCCGATAAAAATCGCAGATCGCCGCCATTACTAGTAAAAAAAAAAAAATAATAAAAACGCCATAAATCAATTCCCAGTTTGTAGACGCGATAACTTTTGCGCAAACCAATCAATATACGCAGATTGTGATTTTTTTTTTTACCAAAAATATGTAGAAGAATATATATCGGCCAAAACTGATGAATAATTTTTTTAATGGATTTGTACTTTAGCAAAAAGTAAAAAATATTGTTCTTTTTTGCAAAATTGTCGCTCATTTTTTGTTTATAGCAGCGATCAGAAATGACGCAGAGGTGATCAAATACCACCAAAAGAAAGCTCTATTTGTGAGAAAAAAAGGACGCAAATTTTATTTGGGTACAACGTCGCACGACCGCGCAATTGTCATTCAAAATGCGACAGCGCTGAAAGCCAAAAATTGGTCTGGGCAGGAGGGGGGTTTAAGTGCCCGGTAAGGAAGGGGTTAAAAAACAGCCAAAAAACGTCAGTAGCTTATCAGGGATTTTTTTCAGCTTTTACCAGCGTTATATTACCACCGTTTTCTTTGCTTTTTTTGCGTTTTTAAAGGGCCAGCGGTTTTTTTTTTTTCGTTTTTGTTTTCAATTGGTCTAAAATGTCAAAAAACTTTGGGGATTGACGTTTTTGAGCATTTTTGGGCATTTTTAGACATTTTTACAGCTGAAAAACATCCAAAAAAACCCTCAGTTCTTGGGGTTTTTTTACAGCTCAAAAACGTCACTGCTAAAAACAGCTGATAACAGCCTATGTGTACATGAACACATAGGATAACATGATGGAGGGTTTATTGACTGTAGAAAAAACGTCTGCAGCTAAAAACAGCTGCTGTAAAACAGTCAAAAAACTGTGTGCATGAGGCCTATAACTTACCAAGCACGGCATTAAAAGAGGCTCAGAATTTACGAGGG
Organism: Glandirana rugosa; assembly: GCA_018402905.1. Taxonomy (NCBI): domain Eukaryota; kingdom Metazoa; phylum Chordata; class Amphibia; order Anura; family Ranidae; genus Glandirana; species Glandirana rugosa. The sequence continues at coordinate 2,276,533 of BLSH010316628.1, forward strand.
TCATAAACAGGGACACAGATCACCATGACCTCCCAGCAACCCCTCCTCATGCCTAAAACTTAAATACAATACCCACAGTTCATAGCTCCAGCTAGGAGCGTGACATATTAATAAAATGTGTACATCTTTATGTGGGAAGGCATACCGATTTAAACAAATCCAAACATCCAAGTTTTCAGTTATAAGGGGACCCACGGATAGTTTATCCTCTTCCCAGGGTCACAGAAAGTGACAGGGCTGTCATGTTTGAACTTGTCGGACTGCAAAATTCATCCTGGACCATAATTGATCAGTTTCAGGAATGCACCTTGTTAGGGGCTTAACGATAGGGGTTGCAATTGCAGCCGGGCCCCATGGTCCAGGGGGCCCATGTGCCTCCCTTGTACACCTGAATAGGAGGGATGGCGGGGGTGGCATTTAGAGGAACCAATCTCTCCCATTTTCCTCTATCCAGTTTACTTGTCTTCTGCTGTTCCCAGGGTCCCTGTGTGCTTCCCTGGTCCCCCCACAGAGCTGCTGTCTTCCCCCCTCTTCTCTCCTGCCAGCTGCTGTAGAAGATGTGTCCTTCCTTTTCTGAATGAACAGAGTCAGTGATTGGTACCAATTGGTTCATTCATAACTGAAGCATAGTAAACTGTTTTTTTTACTATACTTCCATTTCTGATTGAATGGCAGGCTCGGTGCACAGCTATTCCTGTCCATTCATTCAGTGCAGCTGAGGCTACACAGATGGAGATTGAGGGCTGCAGTTTGTTTAGACCAATGATATCTCATCAAAGCCCCCCAACAGAGCTCCTAAAAAAAGAAATGTAAAAATAAAATTGTAAAAGAAATAAAATTAAATGGTAAAAAAAGAATAAAATTAAAATAAAAATTAAAAACTACTGACACTAGTGAGGTAACTATCAGGATTGCAATGATTGCAATTGTGACCGGGTCATGGCATTTTACCACCATGGGATGTCAGAAAGGGGACCCGCTGCAGAACTTGTGAAAGGACCCCGCTGTGGTACCGTAATAAAGGGACCCGCAATAGGAGTAAAGGGCCCCAAGATCAGTGGAAAGAGGGAAGGGCCTTGGCTAGGGGTCAGGGGGCCCTTCATTATTCCTTGCACTGGGGCCCCGAAGGTTCTAGTTACACCTCTGCACCTTGTACATATTAGCAAATATAAATCTCGGTACAAAAATTGTGAATTAGGGAAGATCGTATTCCACAGTCTGCCCTGGACAGCCCACAGGCCCTCCTTACCCATGTGAGTGGTCAGGGGCATACGGCCCCCCCTTTTCACCCAGAGAAAAACGGAATGCGAAGGACAGCTGTAGCCACCTGCCCATTCAAAGTAACCCTATGTTTCTCCCATCAACAGTATATAAAGCCTTCTATCATTGGCGCACTTGTGGCCTAGTCAAAGTTACTCAACTATACTCTAGTAGACCTGGACAGTTTAAGACCTACCAACATCTCTCTCAAGAATTCTCCTTGCCACCAGTCCACGCTTTCCACTATCATCAACTGCTAAGTTACCTACACACTTGTCATGGACCTCAAACAGATCCATTTCAGAAATCCTTCATTGATTTAGTGCTCCAGAAAGTCGATTACTCTATTTCCAACCTCTATTCTCACCTTATTGAACATCAAATGTAAAAATATCATCTTGCTCCATTCCAAAAATGGTCCTCTATCTTCAGTGATACTGAATTGCCGGACAAAATCCTGCAAAGTTACCGCCACATTCACAAGCTAATCATCTCAGAAACTTGGCGGGAAACCCAATTTAAAATCATTCACGGGGCATACTATCCATACTTCCAACTTCATTCTACAGCTTGTTTCTTCACCAGATGGAGGAAATACATGGAGGCTACATTCAATATTGAAGAGATCTCTTCCATTATGTACCCTTTCCGATACACTGACTGGTACCTGAAACGGGATCTTACCAATTCATTTGGCAGCATCAAAATATCACACACATTCAACGCTTCCAACTCCTCAACTCATCGAACCATCTACAATGACTCAAGCCCTTAACTGATTCCAATGTTCTTCCTCCTGATGAGCATACTTGTCTAATGACTCCTTGATTTGATAGCCTATGATAGTCTTTATTATACTATATCCAATGCTGCTTCCACTCCTGACGGTTTTATAATCATAATTTGAGTTGTTGACTCTCTATACAACAAGACTTGTAATGCCATACTATGTTGTTGTTTACAGGTAAATGACTCCCCCCTGCCCCTGCCCCTGCCCCCTTTTCCCCCGCTCTCCTCTTTCCACTACCCATTTCTTTTTTACTTCCTTATTCTTTCTTCCCCTGGTCAATCCCTACTTAGGTTTAATATTGTACCTCAATGTTCTTGAGCTTGACACTGTCTACTTGTCATTAACCCTCACCTAATATTGTAAAATTCCAATAAATATATATTTTTTAAAAATTGTAATACTTTGCTTATCTTTATATATAATAATTCATAGATTAGTGCATATTGTATAACTTCATGTTATATCTATACATTTTATACTCCATGCCTTTCTTTTTAAATTAACTGTTGTCTTTTATATTCACTGCATTTAGAGTACCTTCTTCGGTACAAACATCTTTGCAAATGCTTACCTTATTCCTCATTCCTGTAGGCTTCCTCATTTTTTATTGATCAATCGCTCAAAGTCACTTTACTTAGCTGCCTGGCCAGTCGTAGCTCTCTGTTGTCATATCATAAAATGCAGGACCAGCATTTCCTACATTAGGCTCGATTCACACTAATGTGTTTTTTGATGCTTTTTGCATTTTGCAGAAATTAATTTCATTTTTTTAACATGGGTTCCTATGGAACACGTTCACATCAATGCATTTTTGTGCCTCTGCAGTTTTGGAAAGGGTCGGTGACTTTTTTTCCCGCAAAATGCAGCATTTTGCATGTAATAGACTTCAGTTGACCCGCATCCAAAATGCAAGTACTGTGTTTTTACTGTGATTTTACAGCAATTTGCGATTTGTGTGGGTTTTTTTTTTTTTACATTCACTGTATATAGCTGGTTGCTAAGGAGCGGGTCGGGAAGCCGGCCACCACGTCCTTAGCAACGATGAGTCATCAGCCATCTTCTCCCGGTGCCGTCTTCTTCTTGTGCTGTCTTTTCCCGGGGCTGTCTTCTCCCATGGCGTCATCCAAAGAGCCCGTCCCTTGTGATGTCACAATGGACGGGCTCTCTGGGTGACATAATCGGATGGCCATGCCCTATGGCTATATAAGAGATGTCAGACAGCGGGGGACATCACAACAGAGGAAGACAGCCTAAAGACAAGAGTGGCCTTTTTTGTTTTTAGCGGGTAACCGGCGGCGAGGAAGAAGGCAGCGGCATGGGAGAAGACTGCTCCGGGAGAAGACAGCACAAGATGAAGATGGCTCTAGGAGAAGACGATGCCGGGAGAAGACAGCAGTGGCAGAAGACAGCATGGAGCTATTTTTTTAATAACATACCTGTCAAAAATCGACTGAAGGGTCTGGTATGGTCTTTGGGAGGGGAACCCACGCTGTTTTTTTGTGAATTTTTTTTTTACATTCAGCTGTCAGCAGGGAAGCCTGCTGACAGCTGATGACTCATCAGTTGCTAAGGACGCGGTGGCCGGCCTCCCAACCCACTAGCAATCATATATACAGTGAAAAAAAGAACCAGACAAATCCCAAAACGCAAATCGCAGCACAATTGCGGTACAATAGCGGTAAAAACACGGTTACAAAATGTAGAAAGCACAGCAAAAAGCACTGCAGAAATGCTCAAAAGCAATATGCATAGATGTGAATCTAGCCTTATACAGGGGAAGGCACACATTCCAGAGCCTTGGACAGCGTAAAAGAGTGCCGACAGCCAGGACAGCGAGAAATAAGGTAAGTGTTTGTATGTATCTCCCCCCCCTCCAATAAAAGCATTTAGCCCATGCAGTGCAGGGGGGAGCCCCATACATGGGTAAATACAGTATACTGGCAGCCCGCAGTTTAGCTTTAGGCTTCATGCACACAGGATGTTAAAAGAACGTCCAAAAAACATCAGTAGCTCATCAGGGAATTTTTCAGCTGTTATTAGCGTTATATTACCGCCGTTTTTGCGAGTTTTTAAAGGGCCAGCGTTTTTTATTTCCTCAATTGATCTAAAACATCCAAAAACATTGGGGGTCGATGTTTTGCCGCGTTTTTGAGCGTTTGAATGTATTTACAGCTGAAAAACGTCTCTCTGAACCCTCTGGTCTTGGTTTTTTTTTACAGCTCAAAAACGTCACTGTTAAAAACAGTTGCTAACAGCCTGTGTGTGCATGAACACATAGGACAGCATGATGGGGAGTTTATTGACCGTAGAAAAAAATGTCTGCAGCTGAAAACAGCTGCTGTAAAACATTCAAAAAAAGTCCTGTGTGCATGAGGTCTTAAAGCGGTACTAAAGCTAAAACCAAAAATATACTATATTGCAGCTTACCAGTCATTAGATGTGATGGCTACATTTGATTTCTTTTCTTTGGCTTTTTTTCCTCTGTTTTCACCTGGTGATCTGACCTGTAACATACCTTCTGTATTAGTGAGACACAACTCATAAGAACAGTAGGCACAACAGACAGTAGCATTGACAGTCTGGGGGGAGGTGCATTAGCAGATTTAGAACTACTAATAAACCGAAGTCAAACTCCAGCTCACACTTTATAACCAATTAAAGCAAACTGTTTTTTTTTTCCTTTTGGGATAAAGGTTTAGCATGAATAATCTGGCAGTGTTAAGTGGTTTGTCTTATCCATGTAAACTGATACATTCTGACATTCTGCTGGAGAGTTTGTGCTGTGAAAAACAGACTTGCTGGCTGGATTACCAGATGAAAATAATAGAAATAAAGTCTAAAAAAGAAAACCAATACAGCCATCACATCTAAGAAGTGGTAAGCTCAATATAATAAAAATGTTTGCTTTGGGTTTAAAATTAAGTAGGAAATGGGTTGAATGATGCTGGTCATCATTCAACCTGGAAGATTGAGGACATCTAGTGGTGGAAAATAAGTACTGTAGAGATGGCTCTGGCTGAAGGTAAGTATCGACACAAAAGCTGGCTTTTAATTTTATCTTTCCATAAGCTGTTTGCTTTTTAATTTTTAGTTTTGCTTTACAGGAGTTCTGCTTTTACTTGTCATTAGGGAAACACAGGGGCTGTCATAGCTAACCTATTGAAATTGCTAGTTGCCTGGCTGTTACAGTGACACAACAGGGTTGATTTACTAAAGGCAAATCCACTGTGCACTTGGAAGTGTAGTCACTGTAAATCTGAGGGGAAGATCTGAAATGAGGGGAAGCTCTGCTGATTTTATCATCCAATCATGTGCAAGCAAAAATGCTGTTTTTTATTTTCTTTGCATGTCCCCATCAGATCTATAGCGACTGCACTTCCAAGTGCACTTGTAGTGCAAAGTGGATTTGCCTTTAGTAAATAAACCCCCTGGCTTTAAAATTTTTGAGTCACCATCCTATTTTATAATGGCAGGTTTACGTTAAAAGAAACTTATTTTGAGAGAAAAGTGGAGGCTGCTGTTGAACACTTGCTCTGAAACTGCAAATTGCCTGGCTGTCATCCTGTTTCTTTTGATTCAGCAAGTCAGAACTCTTGTTCCTTGTAATTGTTGCAGCTCAGTAACTCAGAAAGTATTAGGCCTCATACACACTGACGTTTCTTAAAAAATAAACAAAATGTCGGGCCCAACGTCAAGGAAAAAAAAATCGGAGTTTTTCGGCGTTATGCATCAGCGTTAGTGAACGTCGGCGTCAATAGGCGTTTTTTTTTAAAAAAGTTCACCCCTCTGCTATTTTTCAACCTAAAAACGTTGGGATCAAAAAACGCTGGTTAACGCCAATACGGCGTTAGTGAGCGTTTTGGTGTGTTGGCGTCAAAAAATGCCAAAACGTTAAAGCCTCAGAACGCGCTGGCCGTGGGTTCTAGTTTCAGCTCACTAACGCCGACGCCATCTACAGCTCAAAAACGTCGGCGTTTTTATGGGGCCATTGACTAACATGGAGAGCTGCAAAAAACGCCTGAAAATGCTGGCGTCAAAAAACATCCGTGTGTATGAGGCCTTAGGGTCCACTCACACTGTTGGGGTGCAGTAATACATGGGTATTGCAATTAATGATGGCAACGTGCAATGTGGTGCCAATGATTATTAATGAAATCTCAATGCACCTGTGGTGCAATGCACTGCAATACACAGAATTGAAAAGATGTGTGTTGTGTTGCAATAAATGTGCAACGTGCATGCTCAATTTATAGTGTGGTCTGGTGTGTTGCCAGCCCATTCAAATGAATAAATACAGTAGGCTGCTATAAGGCCCCTTTCACACTGAGGCTCTTTTAAACTGCCAGTAAAACACTGAGCGATTTTGAAGAGCTTTTCAGGCGCTTTTGAAGAGCTTTCCATTCATTTAAATGGAGAGAGGAATTTTTCTACCACCCTGCCAGCGCACTGCCCTAGTGTGAAAGCATTTATTGATTTTAATATAAATAGGTTTTCATGAGCTTTTCAGTGGCTTTTTTTTTTTTTAGTGTGAAAGCGCCTGAAAAGCACCTCAGTGTAAGGCTGGGTTTACACTGCTGCGAACTCTACTGCGAATTTAAGCCGTTGCGATAGATTAAATTCGCAAGTCATCTCCAGTAACATAGTGTTCTATCAGGGCAGTTCACATAGATGCGTTGCGGATCTAATCCGTGAAAAAAAGAGTCCTGTGCGAGTTTGATCTGTGTGCGATGCTGTGTGTTGCGAATTCAGCTCCATGGACTACAATAGAACATGGATTGAAAACGCAATCTCCCATTCACATCACTGCGATAGCTTCCAACTCCAGCTTCAGCTTTGCAGTAGATTCACACCAACACATGTAGAAATCGCACTTTTGTCTGAACTGAAAAAACTTGCATCGCAATCGTATTAAATTCGCAGAAAGTTTGCAACGCAGCAGTGTGAACCCAGCCTGAAAGGGGTTTAAGGCAATGCTGCTATAAAAAGCACAGTATAGGGGGCGTGGCTTGATGCGCAACAAGGATGGCAGCACACTAGCAGAGCTCCGGCCAAACCGTGAGATCCCACAGCTAAAGAGCCACCTACACAGCGTTAAATGCCGGGCAAACGATCACTGACCACACCGCATTCCCGCTCGAGAAGGGGCCTTTCCGCCTCCTCGGCCAGGAATATATCCAAGCTTTTTAAACCGAGAACAGCGGCCCGTACAGGGCTGGAATCCAAGATGGCGCCAAGCCGCCACGAGGAGGAGTACAGCAAGGACTCCCAGTCAGCTCCGGAGGACACAGGTAGGAGCTCCTCACACGCAGACCACCCCTTGACATACGCAGACATGTCGGGGTTCGCCGCATCCAACATTTTGGTACTGACTGAGAAGCTAGCAACCACAGAGGGGGCGGGCAAGCAGAGAGACAAGGCCATTAGGAGACTGGAGAAGGTGGCGGTGACCCACTCTTTACACTTTATAGAGGTGAACAGACACCTTGAGGACCTGGACAATAGGGGGCGCAGGAACAATATTAGGGTACGGGGGATCCCCGAATCAGTCGAGAAGGAACAAATCACGGCGGCCCTACAGAGGGTCTTTAACAGCCTCCTAGAGAGACAAGAGGACTCAGAGATACACTTTGTGCGGGCTCATAGAGCCCTTAGACCCCGAGGACCTGACTCAGCCCCACCGAGAGACATAATTTGTTGTCTGAGAGACTTTTCAGTCAAAGAGGACATAATGAGACAAGCAAGGAGAAACGAGAGAATAGTCTTTAATGGGGAAAATGTCATGCTATTCCAGGACCTCTCCCAAATTACTCTAAGAAACCACAGGGCACTCCACCCCCTACTGGAGACACTGAGAGGGAGAGACCTGAAGTACTCCTGGAGATTCCCATCTGCACTAATGGTCACACAAAACGGCCACCAACACTTCCTACGTACTCCCGCGGATCTAGCAGAGTTCTGCGAAGCACTGGACCTGGGCCCAGTGGAGGTTCCTGACTGGTACGCTGAGATCCTTAGCCACCCCTGTGATGACAGCCCCGCTAAACCGGCCTTATTCACCCCAGACCGAAGCTCCCATAAAAAAATGAGAAGTGGCAAAGGGGGAGGCTCCAAGGCTGGAACACCTCTCCAACGCCAAGCCCTGGCCCGCGATGCAGAAGCTGACTGAAGTGGTTGAAGAGCGGATTTTTCACACCGCACACTCGGCCTGTTTTGAAAATACTTTTTTCTTTGGTTCTTCTCTTCTTCTGGTGGTATCGCAGCGCATGTTGCAGCCTTACACTGAGAGACTCCCACCATAGCAGTACACGGACATTCAGCATACATCTCTAGGTGATGCAGCAGCTAGACGAAGTGAAATAGCACATCCGAAGAAATACCTCTACTGAGAGACTCCCAGAGCCCACACAAAGACGAATCAGACCTAACACCGTTCCCTACACAATGTCACATACACAGGGCAAAGACTGGGAAATAACTAACCAGAGGGAGACAATCATACCCATACCCCATAACTTCAGTGAAATCTGGGACGCTGAGGGTATGTTTGACATTTCAAAGACCCCCGTGGTCATGGTATACGGCTTCATCCCACAGAGCCCTGGAACTGACCGGTACTAGGACCTTTGCCACTCACAGAAACCGGTCCTCAACTGGAGAAATAAGGGACAGCGGTACACATCGCCTACACAGCTGTCGATACAGGGCCACGTTTGCAGGATTTTATGCACCCATCAGAAGAATTAATGTTCTTATCAGTTTTCTTTTACAAAGTTAAGGTGGCTCTCCCTGAATACCAACCACATTTGATGATGGATACAGGGAGATCACGCAGAGCCAATATACTGCTGGTTACTACTGTTGTTGTTTTCTATATTTGTTTCTAACCTCCACATTCTCACGGGACACTACTTCGGTGTGTCCCTGGATAGTGTGGAGAGAGGTGCGAAGCACCTAACTAGAGCGAAGTCTCCCACGTTACCCCCAAAAAAGGTGGGGAGTATCCTCTCCACCAGTTACTAAAGTTAGTCGGTTGCTGAATAACTGACAACTCAGATACTTCTTCTTGAATTTCTCTTTTTTCCCTCTTTCCTATTTTTCTTCCTATCAAACTCTTTAATTTCTACCTCTGAAGGGTTCAGGATAAGAAATATTTGTTTTGTGACAATACTTTAAGAATATTTTACAGAATTAAAGCAAGTCATCGGGTTGCACCACCCCCGTGGACCTCAAGATGGCATACTCATCTCTGGGGCAGAGACCCATGGTGGTGTCACACAACATCAGGGGACTGAACATACCAGAAAAAAGATCCTCCTTCCTGAGAGAGCTCCGAAAAGGTAAGCCACATTTTGCGTTCCTGCAGGAAACGCACTTTAAGACTCGCCACGCACACAGACTAACCGATTCCTTCTACACACGAGCAATACATGCCACTAACAACGACGCAAAGTCAAAGGGGGTCTCCATTCTAATTAGTAGGGAGGCCCCATTTGACATAACAGAACAGATGATAGACCCGGGAGGCAGGTATCTATTCCTGAAGGGAACATACGAGGGCAGACAACTGACACTAGCGAATGCTTATTTTCCAAACAAAAACCATGTAGAGTTTTGTGTGAAATTGGTCCGAGAGTTGAGGGGATTTGCCTCGGGGTGTCTGATACTGGGGGGAGACTTCAACGTCCCATTGGACCCCGGGGCTGACACCTCAACAGGCAAGACCTAGTTGTCATATAGGGCCCTCAAAAAAATCAAAACATCACTTCAATCCCTACACCTGATAGACTCTTGGCATTTCCTACACCCCGAAGGAAGGGACTACACCTTCTATTCGGCACCACATGAGAAATACTCCCGTATAATCTCTTCATGACACAGAGGGACCTGGAAGGTGACACAAGCCCACATAGGTATCCAATCCCTATCAGACCATGCTCCGATTTCCCTAACATTGGACCCAACAGACACCACCAAAAGAGACCCAGTCTGGAGGCTTAACGCCTCTCTCCTGTAAGATCCCGAATTAGCACTGAGGGTGAAGAACGCTCTAGAGGAGTTCTTTGCACACAACAATACTCCTGGAGTAGACCCCATGAGTATCTGGGAAGCACACAAGTGTACTCTCAGAGGGGAACTCATCAGAACGGGTGCCAAACGAAAGAGGGATAGGAGAGCTGAGGTAATGAGACTGACGAATAAAATTAATAAACTAGAAACCATGCATAAACGATCCCTATCTATTCAATCCGCCACTGAATTATTAGAGACAAGGAAGGCACTGCAGCAGCTATTCGATCATAAGTCCAAACGGCTCTTATTCTTTAGGAAAAAGATGTACTATGAGTCAGGTGATAAGGCGGGGAGGTTCCTAGCGAGAGCCCTGAAGGACACCATGGCCAACAACAATATTAAGGGTATCAGAAGACCCAATGCCAAACTAGACGTATCTACAGATGCGATAGCAAAACACTTCCATGCATTCTACTCCAAGTTATACAACCTACCACCCCAACATAAACCGGTAGACATGCAGGGGTCCAGATCAGAGGTTATACAAGACTACCTACAGAAAAGTGGGATGCCAGTCTTACACCCGGATGATATTACTGGATTAGATGACCCAATATCTGAGACAGAACTATCTAGGGCAATCCGTGACATGAAGCCTGGAAAAAGCCCAGGCCCAGATGGGTTTACGGCCATTTACTATAAGACATTCATAAATATCCTGACAGCTCCATTAGCTAGGGCGCTAAATTCACTGACCGAATCTAAGAGAACCCTTGCTGATTTCCTATCAGCGTTTATCACGGTTATTCCAAAAGAGGGTAAGGACTCGGAGACATGCACCAGCTACAGGTCAATATCCTTACTTAACCTAGACCTTAAGGTACTGGCGAAGGTCTTGGCCATGAGACTGAGACCACTACTAGACAGAGTGATCAGGAAGGAGCAGGTAGGCTTCATGCCAGGTAGGGAGGCGAAGGACAATGTGACTAAGGCCCTTTTGTTGATCCAGGCGGCAAGAGCGGGAAAGATCAAGGGGCTTCTCCTGTCCACGGATGCAGAGAAAGCCTTTGACAGAGTTGCCTGGGATTACTTGTTTGCCTCCTGCTCCCACATTGGCCTTCCCCCCCGGATAATAGCTTGGATAGAGTCCTTATACAGAAACCCATCAGCAAAATTAAAAATTAACGGGACACTGTCAGAGAGGGTGCAGATTCTAAATGGTACCAGACAGGGATGCCCTCTGTCACCCCTGCTCTTCATCTTGACACTGGAACCGTTCCTCAGACTGGTCAAGGCTAACCCAGACATAAGAGGTTTTCGGGGGAAGGGCAGGGAATATAAAGTAGCTGCATATGCAGATGACCTGCTGTTCTTCCTCGCAACTCCACACACCTCTTTACCTAACCTCATCACAGAATTCACACACTTTGGATATATATCCAACCTAAAAATTAACTACTCCAAGTCGGAAGCTCTTAACCTGAACCTACCAGAAGAGGAACTAGCGAGGATCAAACAAAACTCACATTTCAGATGGGACCCCCAAAAGTTGAAGTATCTAGGGATCTGGTTGACCCCTAACATCACCCCAACATTCGCCCAAAACTTCCCACCCCTACTAAAAGAGATAAAGATTGATCTGCATAGATGGAGCACAGGGTTTTTCTCCTGGTTCAGTAGGGTAGCTATTGTTAAAATGATCCTACTTCCCAAATTGCTTTACCTACTGCGCTCACTTCCAATTCAAATCCCTTTGAAATTCCTGAAGACCACTCAAACCTATATACCCCCTTACACCTTTACAAGACAATCCAGACTTCGCACCAGGTCAGGGAAACGAGATCTACAGGTCAGGACTTAAGCTACAACCATTGCGGACAGGGGACTGTTTCCACATGGGAAGATTGAGAGACCGCCTAGATCTGATGGGGGAGCACAACCTACAATACTTCCCATTCTGGTCATACCTGCAAATGCATAGCTACCTCTCGGACCATAAACACAAACCACACTTCAACAGGACATTGACACCTATGGAATCGGTCTGTCGTGCAGGTGAACACTTTCAAAAGGCGACCTCGGTCGCTTACCAGTGGCTTCAATCTAGCAAACCAAATGAATCGGAGGCTCTCAGGAGGAAGTGGTCTGGCACACTGCAGAGAGAGTTAACTGACAAACAGTGGATAGGGGCATGCCTGATGGCTCACCAATGCTCCATCAGCACCAAAATGCAGGAAACTTCCTACAAATTACTTTCCCAATGGTATTTGACTTCGGTCAAGTTGAGTAAATGGAGTTCGCAGACACCCGACACCTGCTGGCGCTGTAAAAGAGATAAAGGCTCACTCCTACACATATTGTGGCAATGCCCAGTCCTGCAACCATTCTGGGACATGGTAAAGGAGAATATCATATGTATAACAGACACTGATCTCAACCTGGATGTAGCGAGCTGCCTGCTGCACATAAATGACTCCTCACTCACAGCTTACAAAAAATCGCTCACAAAACACCCGCTGAATGCAGCAAAGTCTCTGATCCCATTACACTGGAACTCCACTAGTGTACCCTCATTTGGCAGCTGGTTGGTTAAGGTGTCGGATGTCTGCGAAATGGAGGAAACAAGAGCACAAGCCTCTGAACATGTAGAGAGATTCCATAAGACCTGGCGACCCTGGCATGCCTTTAGGTGGTCAGATGACTACAAACTGTTAACTCAGAGTGGACATACCCACGAGAGCTCCTACTCTATAAAACAAATAGATTGCGGAAAAGACTATCCTGTCCATACTTAGACTCCTGCCCATTCCCTAACATCTCTTTTTGATTCTTCAATTCAGACTCAATCTCACTCTATCCTGACACCCTGTCTTTCATATCCCCTCTTCTGTTTCTACCTCCTATCTCTCGAGAGAATAGTATATCTATGAATTTCTTACTGCTTATACCTTGTGGTTTTTATTCTATTAAACTTATTAGCAGCAATTGTTTAATATTCATGACCACATTGTGATAATTAATGTCATGCATATACCTCCACTAATGTAACCTTTTTGATCCCAGACCTGGTTTTCCAGGTGAGTTATGTTACTAGTTGTGATGTATCTCATGGATGTACCTATTTTTTGCTACAATAAATGCCTAATGTTTAAAAAAAAAAAAAAAAAAAAGGTTGCCACCTCATCCCTTTAAACCCAAACACATATGAATTACACAGGTTCTGAGGCTAATTAAATGCAGATAAGACACCAAGTGAGTTTAATTACCACCTTAATCAGCCACAGAACCTGTGTAATTAGTATGTGTTCGGTTTTAAAGGGATGAGGTGGCAACCCTAATATAGCAACATAGATCAGAATAAGGTTGCCACATCATCCTTTAATCCAGGACACATATGAATTACACATGTTCTGTGGCTGATTAAGGTGGTAATTAAACTCACTTGGTGCCTCATCTGCATTAAATTAGCCTCAGAACAACCTGTGTAATTCATATGTGTCCTGGATTAAAGGGATGATGTGGCAACCCTAGATCAGAATGACAACAAAGCAAAATTCAGAAGAAAAGGATACAACTGACACATCAGGTTCCCTTTAAGCCCATCCATGGGCAGGCTGATTGAACCCAAGTTGATCCATCGGTCAACTTGGACACAATCATCATGTCAATTTTTTACATGTGATAATTGTTAGCAACTATAGCTGCTAGCAATAATCACTGTATTCTCCTTGCAGGGATGGCTCCCCACGCCCCCCCCCCCCCTCGGGAGAACACAATAGCTCCATGGGAGGGATTCCCCCATCAACACTGGCTGTATTGTTGGGGGAATCAAGTAATTTTCTTTCCAGCAACCTGTGATGGCAGGGAAGAAAATCACATTATCTATGGCCTGTGTTAGGTTTACCAATGCAAGAATGATATAACAAAATGTTTTTACATTCACAAGTTAATTCTGCATTTACTGGCTTTATAATGAATGGTACATAAGGGTTTTGCATGTTTCCTGGTAGGCCAGCTAGTCTTATTTTTACTAATAATGCAAATGCAGGTATCCAGTTTATTCATTGTTCTTAGAAAATGCCTGCGTTGTTATCTTTTCTCTTCCTAGCCCTCTTCCTTATTCCCTCAATTAATTCTTTTCTGGGAGCAGTGAGATGATTTCACATACTTACCTGTCAAGATCTTTCCTTTCATCTCTTTTAGTAGGTGCACTCACAGC